>JAGDQP010015908.1:25193-41632 GCA_022664845.1 Lepisma saccharinum | reverse complement strand
TTTTCTTCCTTGCTTCTCTCTGACTTTATTCCTTGTGCGCATTATTCTTTTGCTATCGCTCGTCCTCACAGACAGAGGGAGTTTGGTTGGTAGTCAATCGCAGTCTTATCAGGGGAGACATAGATTTGAGTGGACGGCTATTGAAATGCTGGACGTTCTTTCTGAGATGGCGGCACATGCAGTCCCTGTGGACACTGACGCGAACGTGGATAGAAGAGATGATGTACGGACGGATAGGGGCGTATTGGAGCAAAGGGGGGAGATATCCACAAGGAAGGTTTGAAAAGATGAAGTGAAAGAAGAAGAAAGACGTTTCTGTGAGTGTTGGCTGATGACTGAAAGAGAGAGAAAGAGTCACACGAGAAAAGGAAATTTCTAGGAGGAAATAAAGTCAGCTGATTCTATTTTTCGTTCGCTTGTATGGAGACGGTTTCTCTTTGAAGTTGTTCTCTTTGCTGCAGAAAACATTTTCATTAATTGAAGCAAATATCTCTGGTATTAGTGATTCTATACAGACTCAGTGCTGGTTGTTCAGCATAAATGTCCTGGCTACATCACCGCTGACCTTTTGAGTTGAAAACCTTAATTCCGTCATCTTATCTGATCTTTTACTCTGGTTTTAATCTTATCATCAGGCAAACATGAGGATACACCATCACGTCAAGCTAGGTCTCTGTTCTTTTAGCGTCTCCAGTGGGTGTGCCTTCTAAATAAGTAGTCCTGGATTCGATACCCGGTGGAAATACAAGCGGTTCGGAGTCTTCTTAAACTGCAGATCCTATCCTTAGAACCCTTTATCCAATGAAAGGCAATGCCAAACCACCATTGGTTCTCTTCCCCAACGGACCTTCGGGTCATAGACCTATTTCAGGACGGAACCTCATCATCTCTGTTCTTCACTTTTTACGTTC
This sequence comes from Lepisma saccharinum, assembly GCA_022664845.1. Lineage (NCBI taxonomy): Eukaryota > Metazoa > Arthropoda > Insecta > Zygentoma > Lepismatidae > Lepisma > Lepisma saccharinum. Next base: position 40,721 of record JAGDQP010015908.1, on the reverse strand, counting down.
TTCTTCTTCTGTTTCCATACTATCAAGGACTTCAACAGAATTTTAAAGGAAGAATTGTTTAAAAAAGACAAGTGAACTGATCTTCTTATATGTTCATCAATTCTCTACATCTTTGTGTAAGTTCTGTCACCGTGTGATACACGTTGCTTTGATTCATGGTCATAGAACAAGTATGTTTCTCCTTTACTTCGTTCGAAGCATTGAAACTATATTTTAAACTTTAACGACTTTCAAGGTCAGGGAATTTTCAAAACTAATTTAATCCAAAGCTATGTTTATGAAAAATGTTTTATCTGGTTTGAACTGTAAAAATGAGATTTTATTCTGTGATTGAATATTTAACATTTATTTACCAAGCATATCCATCTTTTAATTTCTTTCTTTCTCTATTTCATTATTTTACCTTTCATTTATTCTTTTCTTAGCTTCTTCCTTCCTTCCTTTCTTTCTTTTCCCCTTTCTTTCATTTTCTTTCATTCTTCTCATTTGCTTTCTCCCTTTCTTTTATTCTTTCGTCCTGCCTACCTTTCAATCTTTTCACTTTCTTGCTTTTGTTCTTCTAATTCCTGCATTTCTTTCTTTTATTCTTTTACTTTCTGCATGTATTTCTTTTTCCCTTCCCTTCTTTCTTTTCTCTTTCTTTATTCTTTCTCCCTATCATTCATTCTTTCATTCTCCCTTCTTTCTCTTATTCTTCTCACTTTCTATTTCATTCATTGTTTCTTCTTTTTATTAAATCATTTTTCATTTCTATCTTTATTTTCTTAAACCTTTACCTTTCATTCCCTTTCTTTTATTCATTTCACTTCTTTTTTTTAAATTAATTTAATCACAATTTCACTCATTCTCTTTCTTTCTTATATTCTTTTCACTTTATTACACTCTCCCTTTCTGTATTCCTAACTTTCTGTCTTTGCGCTTTCTTTGTCTTGCTCCCTTTCTATAATTCATTCTCCCTATCTGTCCTTCTTCTGCCTGTCATTCTTTGTCCCTTTCTATCTTTTTCTTTTTCTTTCTCCATATCCTTTCTTTGTTCGTGTTTTCTACATCTCTTCTTCCTTTCTTCTCTCTCTTTCTTACAATCTTCCATCCTTTCTTGGTTACTGATAGATTTTTTAATTGTGTTTCGTTCTTGTCTCATCACAAAATAATGTTTCTGCAACTTCCAAACTATATTCATTACTTGAACCCAACAAACACTATATAACCTTCACCGACCTCGTAATATATTCATCTAACGTAATACCAAAGTTCACATTGTTTCAAACAAATTCTTACACTTTTTTTTTTCTGTCACAATACTTTTTTTATTTTATTAATTCTTTTCTTCTATTTTTTTTTGCCCAATTCAAACTTGACCTTCATTTTATTCTCTCTAGTTTCTTTTGAATTTATATCTATTCACTTGACTTTTCCAATCAACTTTCTTGCTCATGTTACATGTGCTTCTACTTCTTACTCTTTTTCTCTCTCACACACACTACATTTCTAACACATCTGCTCTTCCTGACATATATAAAACCAATCTTTCTAAATTCTTTTCAACTGTAAAATCGTCTGCTAGAGTAGACAGTCTTTTTTTTTTTCTACTTTATTTTAATCTTTGGAGCTCCGTCAAAGTTTAAAGAAAAACTTTTCCAATTGCGTTCCAAATTAATGGGATTTTCTTATACATCAGGTTCAAGAGAAAAGTGAAAGACAGAAGCAACGAGAGAGATAGATAACAACTACTAAGAAACTATTTCACTTTGCCATTCAGTCATCTCAAGTTTTCAATTCACAAGGCTATCTTTATTCTTCTTTCTTTGCGTCTTCTGGGAGAAGAAAACAGCAGGAAACATGAGAAGGCGAAGGATATATATTCGATTTCAATCTGGAGGAGGTTCCATGCTGACATTCCTATATCTTTTATTGTTTCGTGAACTAATTTTGAAGTTTTGTTATCTTTTTTAATTTGAGATTGTGCTATTTTGATGTTTCTTATAACTTATTTTCTTTTGTAAGAAGCCATATGGCTGATTCACTCATCAGACTTAGGTCTGAATTTATTAAAATGAATTATATTTATGACTTCTAGGCATGTTTGGCTCATGCCAGGTAGTAAGGAGCAGCGTGAAGGAAGTCGACCATTTCTTTAAATGTGCCAGTGTTAGTTAGCCTTGTGTGACTGAGTATATCTTGTAAAGTCTCAGTCAGGAAAATCAGCCGCTGGTTTTGAACCCAGGACCTTCCAAATGCGAAAGTAGCCCTCTACCAACTGAACTAGCATCTCTTACAATTTGTATTTAGAATGTTATTTAAGGCCCTTAGGCAACTTTGGCTCAGACCGCATGGATTATATGGAATGAAGAAAGTGGGAGGAAACGGGAGAACCTTAAGAAAACCTACGCACATGGTGATTGTCCACCACAAAGCCCCACATGGCATCAGCTGTGATCGAATCGACGACTCCAAGCACCAGAGGTGAGCGCTGTACCACTGAGCTACCTCGAATTATATTTTTCCTTCATTCTCATTCTTTTTACTACAATACATGACTTATTATTTCTGAGAAAAGAAAAGAACTTGGATTTACCAGGACTTCAACCTGCAACCTTTGGCTCCGAAAGTCAAAAGTGAGAAAAGTTGCAAAGTATGTAGGGATACTATGTAAATTTTCAAGCTTTTTTTTTTTAACTTAACAAATAGTGCTCCCTAGGATTTTATTATCTTTACACCTGAAGCGTAAACTTCCACCACACAAAGTCGGCTCACAAAGTGCACTTTTCAGACTGGAACCTACCCATGTCAGTCCATGAGAAGCAGTAATAGGTATTTTAGTTATAAATCCTAAAATGGAGTGTTGGGACTCGAACCCTGGACCTTCGAGTCGTTGGCCTAACGCCTTTGATCGCATGACTACCCGGTCGGCTGGTACGCTTTTAGTAAGGTACTGAGTTAGAATTTCTTACTATTGCAAGCATTATTTCAATAGAAATTCACAGACGCTTATTTCATGTTTATGGATTCTTCGAGTCCCCTTGTTAAAAAACAATGAAGATTTGAAAAAAAAAACTAGTAGGGATGTGGATGAGAACAAGATTATGTCGTCAGAACTTCCAAAACCTTTCCGTTGTATGGGAAATGTGTAGCGAAAGGAGGTGGCTATGAAGAGTATTAGACATTATTAAATGTAATTTTTGAAGGAGTAATCTTTAAGGAATGTTTTTGTGTCTAATTTATTAAAATACATTAGGACTAATCTTTGTAAAGATTACAAAATCGGAGGTACTAGCTCTCAGTCAACCCTCGTGAAGTATAGAACCTACACTGAAAAAAAAAATTGGTTTTATACCTCTACCTCTGCACCAATTCCAGTGCTGGGTAACACCAATTCTAGTGTTGGTTAACACCATCCTGGGTGTCCAACACCGTTTCTGGTGTTGACAAACACCTCTACTGGTATTCAGAAACACCGTTAGGAGAGTTAATAAACACCATTTAAGGTGTTTCCTAACACTTCTAGCGGTGTATTTTAACAATCCTAACGGTGTTTCTGAACACTGGTAGAGGTGTTTGTCAACACCAGAAACGGTGTTGGACACCCCGGATGGTGTTAACCAACACTAAAATTGGTGTTAGTCAGCACTGGAATTAGTGTAGAGGTAGAGGTGTTCTATTACATCTTTTGATTTTGGGTGGCAATAAACACCAATAATTTTTTTGAGTGTATGTTACACACCAAACTAACAGAAAGTATACCTCTCATTCAACCCTCGTAAAATACTAGAACCTAGGTGACACATTAAACTAAATTAACTGAAAGCATCACCTCTAATTTACCTTTGTAAAATATAATAGAACCTAAGTGACACACCAAACTATATTAACAGAACCTCTCATTCAACCCTCTTAGAATATCATAGATCCTAGGTGACACATCAAACGAAATTAACAGAAAGACGTTATACCAAATTAAACTAACAGAAAACACTGACTTTAAATTCAACCGTCAATTTTAATTAAATGTTTGTGTTTTATTTGATGTACTCTGGGAGATATTATCTGTAATTATGTTCATATTCACATTGTATTATGAGATCAAGTTTATATGATATGAGATATTAGAGGATGCTTGGACTGGCGCAAATGTCTTGTTTTGTCTCACTGTTATACTTCACTATTGAGTAATATTAAACGTGAAATCTCTTGCTTTCAGAACATATCCTTTAAATTAACAATTAAATCCTATCAATAGCAGGGGAAAAGAGTTAGAAGAAGAGGTAGGTAGGAGACAAACGGGTTTATTTGTTAGATTAAAGTTATAGCTATTTTGAAGGTATCGTCCGTTGGATTTCAGTCTTCGGTATTACAATTAATGACTTATAGATGTGTTTCATTGTTGCATGTAGGGGGGAAGGAAGAAGTATTGAATTTCCGCTGTGAAATCATTATTGATGGTTTTATTTACGATCGACGTCGCCACACTTTTAATTACAAACTTTAATTAAAGGTGGTATTCCGCAGTTCGGTTGAGATACGTGGGATAGCTTCCAATTTGTCCACGTCTATAACGAAAGAAGTAGCTTACAAACAAGTCCTCCCCACGTATGCAATGAAAAACAAATATACACCCACACTCACTCACACGCAAATTGATTTTTTGTTCGGTTTTCTTTTTTTAAGCTTTTCAAGCAGATTTTCGTATCGCTTTGGAAAGAGATTTGGTCAATCTTAACAGGAGAGTGAATCTGTAGCGGAGGGAGAAGTAATGGTCCTGGACTTCTTTTTCTGAATGGAATAAGCGAACCGAGATTATCCCATGTTATCAAAAGAAGGTTACTAAACCCGCCCTTGTACGTGTTCTTGACGCAATCTCTTGCTTTCTCCCTTATTCCTCGTTCCTTGTCTTTTGTCTGTAACCGAAGTCATTGTGTGAGCTGGCGGCTCAGGGTTCTGTGATCGACCGGTGATCCGGAAATATTAGATGTAGAGAGGAGGAGGGGAAGAAAGGGTTTGGAAGGAGTAGTATGTTGGGTGGAGGGTTGAAGTGGGTAGGGGTAGAGGTGGTGGTGATGCTGGATGAAGGAAAGATTGGTGCTTGGTCGAAAGCAAGGATGCAGAAAGGTGGACCAAGGCCAACCAATAGCTGCAAGTGTGAGGAGTCACGCGCCAAGATAATAGGTTCTTCACTTCTTCATACGTTTTGGTACATATGTTCATACAAAGGGCAGCGTGTTCGTAAGTTGGATAATAATCAAATTCACCGTCCTTAACAAGTATGAAGAAATAAAATGGAATTGGATTTGTTGATTATTTAATATTATGGGTAAATTCTCTTCAACGTAATCTCAGTGTTAATAATAAAAATGATAAAAGATCTTAAACTTCGGTTCTCTCTATTTAGTAAGTGTCCCCTCTGGTCGACTGGTAACGATAACTACCTTGTGATCAAGGGGTCCTTTGTTCGATTCCCGGTAGGGACACCGTAGTGGAGAACACACGTCTCGTCTTTAGGACATCATCTTCATCCGATAGAAAACCAGCATCGGTTCACATTGCCCAGGGACCTTCGGGTCCGGACCCGCCTTCGAGCAGAACATCCATCATCATAGCATTCAGTAAATAGAAGAGTGAGCTAACTGTCAAGAATGCAGAAGTATCATATAACAACCATGATACATGTTACCTAGTATTTGTACTCTTCTCGTGTGAGAGAACTTGGTTCAAATGAAGGTTACTAGACTACCATACATTTGTTTCAGCTTACTTAAATGACTAACTATATTAATTTCTATACAATAACTTATAAGCTTGGAAAATCTCTAATAAAAGTGTGTTCAAAAAATACATCGATCAGTCCAATTTTACTTCTTGATCAATGCATTCTGTCCTTTTATTATCAGAGTAACATTATACAGGGTGATGATCTATTGAGTAGAAACATTCAAGGACTAATACCAGAGGTAAAAACAAGCAAAATAGTTCCTACGCATATGTATATAGGAATGCAAGTACGAAGATAGAGTCATCGCACGATGTCGTCACTTATGACGTAATATCTTAACAAATAATAATGTGAGGTGTGTCGGATTAGAAAATTACAGTTGTAGTTACGCATAAGGAAAGAAGGAGCAAATTTATGGTGCAACTTATAAGAGTGAATGGCTAAGATCTACCAACCAGAGTCGATTGCATTTCAAAATATCTATCTCAATCACAAAGGTTAATAAATTACATTAATTGGGTAAATTTTCAACTCTAATTGGCTAAACCAACAGGTCTTACATAGTTATTTGGGTTCTACATATAATTCATGTTGGATGTCACGCTACATTTGGATACTTGTACCTCTGTCGTTCTGTTCATTCGTATCTTGAGAGTTACACATTCGTAGAATCATTTCATCTTTCTTTAACCGTAGGTGCTAACCCACTTTGGTTCTAATCATTCTGTTATCCTAAATACTTCGCCGAATATGGGGAGTTATATTTATGACGATATTTCCGTTTTAAGAAGTAAACACAAACCTGGGACCTTCGAGTCGTGGGCCTACCGCCTTAGACCGCATTGTTACCCGGCCGGCAGCTATTGTCGTATTGAGTAAGTTATCCAGCCTGTGGCAAAAGTTGAAGAAATCAGGGACAAACGCCTTGTTCTTCAAACCAGGATAATTAATACCTGTATCTGTGAATGTTGCGTTGCTAAAGTATACACAATGAAAGAACAGATCTGGATGAAGAAGCGAGCGGACAGAAACAAGGCTTGGCTTGAGGAGAGAGAGGGAAAGGACAGTTACAATGTTGCCAACTTTCCTCCCCACTCTCTTTCATAGCACAAGAGGAGAGAAGAAAAACTTTCATTGATGCAATTCAGGAGCAAAGACAGCTTTGTCATACGACTTAACTACAACGCATAACATGTGGCAACAGTGTGTATGACGTTCGGCTATGATCCAATGCAGCGCCCTTCTTGTTGGAAGGCGGGCGAAACGGAAGACAGGGCTCTGTACTCTCCTTATTACCAGTATAAATTATTGGTATTTGGTGTTGATTTGAAGTTTTTATCTGATATTTAGCGTTAAGGTTGCCTCTCCTACAACGACAATAGCAACAGCATTTGAGTGACTTGCACGAAACCAGCGAGTGGCAACATTTTACGCGTCCGTAAGTGGAACAGCATTCATGGACACAACATCCTCGTTCATATATTTTGGTGGGCGTTGTGAGATTTGTAAATGCCTTCACTGTAGTTATTATACTGAATTCTCCCCTTTTAACCAGGATTTAATTGAAATCCCATTATTTGATTACAGAACCTTTCGTTAAAGATTCGGTTCCCTTTCTATAAATTTCTTGTTGACTTATCCGTATCGCCTGCGAACGAACTTGTGTTCTGTGAGAGGAATAGGTTGAGTGAAAATCTAGAAGGCTATCCACGTTTGGTCGCTGTAACAACTAAAACCTTTCGGCAGAACACTGTTAATATGTTATGTTAGTTTAATAGAGCAAAACTGTATTGATGCAGTACAATTTTTGGGTTACGGGAATGATACGAAATTGAACAAACGAAGAAAAAACATTTATTAACAGCATAATTCTATTAAATATTTTTTTTTCCAGTGTACGGATGTAGGATAGGTTGTTTTCTAGTATAGTCTTGTTCTAAATCCCTAGTGAAAATGTACCCAGATATATTTATATTTCCACTATACAGGGTGTCCCAGAAATATTAATGCAAATTTTGGGAGGTTATTTATTTACATCAAAACAAGAAAAAAGTTCATTTTGAAGAAATTAGAAATTGTGCATAGTTTCAGGCTCAAAGTCCTGGCTGCATCGTCACAAATAACACCATAGCTTCACACATAATGACCTAAGTGGTATCGGTTTACCAAATCAGACTCTGGTACATCTATTTAAGCAATATTTTTGATTGAGAGAGTGTCGCATAGACAGGTTTTGCAATGTAAGAATTTCATTGTCAAGAAATTGAATTGTTTAATATGACAAGTATAGATATCTACCCTAAACTGAATTTGCTATTCATATATGTAACGTAAATAGATGTATTTGATACTGCTTTGGGTGTGGTTTGCTAAGCCTACACCGCTTACGCCACTACATGTCGAGATATGACGTCATTTTTTACTATGCCACTCTAAACTTGGAGCGCCTGTAACTCCAAAACTAAGCAGATTTCAGAATTTTTTCAAAGGAATTATTTTCTTGATTTCATGTAATTAATCACCTCTGGAGATTTGCACCGTTATTTTAAAGACACTCTGTTTATTTCTAGATTTCTTAGCTCAAACAAGAACCGTTTTCTAATTTAGAATACATTTCATAGAAGAGAACTGTTTACTAATTTTTTTTCTAGGTAACAATGATGTAACAATATCATAAAAGTTTCTTCGTTCCTCACCCTCATAGAATTTTATATCTCCTCCTTGTCAGGTGAGCATTGAAGCATAAACCCACTAGATACTTCCCACTAGATACTTTTTCCAATATTGCTTTTGCAACGGTCTAGTAGTGTAACTATGGTGATATCTTTTTTTTGTAGCCGATAAGTTTATGACAGGTATAAGCTTCTCTGAAGATGCTATTGGAATTTTTTGCCATCAAAAATAGTGTGAGTACTTCTTCGAGATATTGATGTAAGATCGCACTGGCATTTTGGATCACGAGATTGATATATACAGCATATGGTTATGGAAATTCACGAGTATAGGAGGTATATGAAGAAAGAAGATGACGTTTTGAGTCTGTTACAGTTGATAGGCTGCATGACAAGACGTAAGATTATTACAAAAAAAAATACAAGTATAAAAATGTATGGAAATAACGCTATTGAGAATGACTGACGTCATTTTTGATGAACATTGACTGAGTTAGTTAGTCCCGGAGATCACTTTATCAGAGTTATATAACAAGAAATGATCACCTAGAGTACTTGAACTTTCTTCGTACACTTTCTTGCCAATACTCTGTGTAATTTTCAAGTTTAAACCCTTCTATACTGTCTCTCTGGTACTTCTTTTTTTTTACTGATAGAAAGTTTTCGCTTCAAGCCCTCTCTCACACCCTGTCTGCAGCTTTTCCGTGCTGTTTGACATCGAATCGTACGCCCTCTCATCCTCAACCCTCAAAAACTCTTCTCTTCTCTGTTCTTTCTGTATTTTTGGCAAAGTGCCAACCGAACTTCTTTGACCTATTTATTGATCATCTATAAGGAAAAGGTAGGACGGGGGGTTCTGCATTGCTTAAAAGAGCTTACCGATCCTTTCTCTTGCCCCTTTTTCATACTTTTAAAATACGCATGCGCACAGGGTAACGCAGATCATCTAATCAGACGGATTTTCACGATGTTAGAATCCGGTCTTGCTTGTCTCTCGCTAACTGTGTCTACATGTATGTGTGCATATGTGTACTAAGTCATTTACATGCAAACCAGGATAACCGTTTGAAGATAGGTTTCGCATATTCCGTGAAAATATATCCGTACAGTTATATAACACGCTTTTCTTCGGTGTAAGTATGGTTGCTTCAAAACAGGATAGTCAGAACGTTATGAGAAATATTATTGGTTTTATGCACATACCAACTATGATGTCATTTGATGACTGCGTTCTAGAGAATATAAATGTCATGTTAGGAAGCTGGCGTGGCTGTAACATACAGGGTGTTTAATGAAATACTTTAAAAAATCAACTCTCTTTAGTGTGGTCCCTTCTTTCAGTTGTAAAGGGAGAAAACTAAATAATTTATTACCGCAATGTTTAAATTTAAAAAAAAGCTATTTGTATTATTATTAATAATAATGGTCATGTAACGTCTGGGAAAGAAGACCAGTGCCTAGCGGCCGTAGCTCAGTTCGCAGAGCGTTGGATTACCAATCAGGAAGCACTGGGAACGATCCCAGTGCCGCCTATTCTGACTGAGGGTTTTCTTAGTCACACCAGACAAATTTTGGGATGGTACCTACAAACTATGCTCTGGCCGACTACCTTCCAATATTCTTTCCTGACCTGAGCCTGAGATGCCTGAAGGACATAAATAAATTTAAAAAATCAAAAGAAGAAAGGGAAGGATAACAAAACTCCACAATTCGTCTGATGAAACAAGCGCTCCTTTCGTTTTTGACTAAAAGATTTCCCAATTATGAGTCGAGCTCCACACTAATAGGTCCCTTTTACACAGAATTCAAACGATCGAGGATCAGTTGGTTGTTTGTCTCCGTCGTGTTGACACTTACTTGTTGATTCTTTTCTCTTTTCCGCCTAACCAAATATTTCGTTAGTACTTGACGAAAAAAATCCTATGTTATTAACATTGTAAACAAAATAGACATCCTGTTTCGCCTTATTCTTGTTTCTTCTGTCAAGACAAGGAGAATTTATGAGCTTTGGGATCTTAGGTGAAATGACAGAACAGTTATGCTGTTTTATATGTTACATTTAATGTTACATTTGAACACACACACAATCATAACTTTCCTAGTGTAAGAAATAAGATCAACGTGATTTACTTAGCTTGCTACTCCAGAAATTAATCTATTATTTAAATTGTTATTCTATGCCCTAATCGTTTAGATTAATGATGGCCACGTTTTCCGGAAATTTTCCCGGGAAACAGAAATTTTCTCGGGAAAACAGAAAATTTTCAGGAAAACCTGAAAATGTTACTTTGGAAACCGGATAAAAAAAACTATTTTTCCGGAATTAGTCATCCCTAGTTTATATTTAGTCCAACTTCTTCACTTTCGCCTAATTACCTACTTCCAACAATAAGATTACGCGTTCATTCTTGTGTCGCTCTTTCTTGAACAACTCATAGCTCCATACTTGGGTGCTTCTGAGGTAATCTTCTATTATAGGTTTAGAACGCCATCGCTCGACGTGATTTGTTGTTCCTGCTCTCAGGTGGTTGTGATTCCACAATATAGGGCCTACTAAAATGAAAGCAATAACCAAACAATTACAACAATGAAGAAGTAACTAATTATACTAATTAGACAAAACATAACCATTTGCTTTTATCATTTTAGTAATAAAACTCTTTTCAGATATGCATTGTGTATTATTTATTTATAACCGGACGATTATTAATAACGAAAAAATGTAAATTTAACATGTAACAAGATCCTCTGATGATGTTAACAAGAAGGCTGACGAAACAATGATCGAGTTATAAATAAATAACACATAAGATATATCCAAAAAAGAGTTTTGTTAATAAAATGTCAGACATATGTTGTAGAAGTCTTAAAATACGTATCTACTATATTAATTGAAATGATTATATAATTTTATAAAGATTGCAGGGTATATGATATTAGCAGGGTCTACATATACATCATCAAACACTGAATATGAACAAGCGAACCGGCTAGCAAACTGAAATATCTTTTTATATATCAAAACAGGCCTATATACTAACTATTCCTATTGAAATAATGAGCATCGACTGTTTAACCTTGTAAATTTAATATATTCTATGGCAGAGACTCAAGAAAAAAAAAATGCGAACCTGTAAACCTTAGGAATTTGTGGCATCGGATACCCTCCCTGTTCGTAATTTTCTCCAGTAAACGTTTGGCTTCAATTAACGCCCCTTGTGGCTCGTGTGAATGTACACATGATGATTCTGTAGGCTCATTTCCAAGAACAACAACTGTGGTATGGCAACCGAGTGTATATTTCCAATAAGGCTTCACAGCAGCACGTCTGTTAATTCGATGTAAATATTCTTCGTATTCAAACAGCTTACCGCCACGTTTGGTGTCAGCGAAGTACGACATGTCTGTGACACATATATCACAATACACTTTATTCCTTTGTAATTGTATGTTTACAGTATTCAAGGGCACAAAATACTGGCCTTATATATGACTTATTCACTGATATCCACCAATTAAAATTAAGAATGTTTCTTCTCCATCTTTCTTATCGCTTCAACCAGTGAATTAGGTTTCTGGATTAATATTAAAAAATCCAATTTCAGAGGCATTGAATTAGCAGTGGGATGTGTTGATTGCATAAAAATCTATGGAAATAAATGCACAGAAATAGTTTCTCTATGTTCTAGGCATACAATGTGGGAATTGACAAGAAAAGTCCCACAGCGCAAAAATTTCCCTTCGTGTTGACAGAAGGCGAAACAAGACTAGACGTAAAAGAAATTCCTATTTTCGTCTATAATCTTTGTAACGTAGGAATTCTGATAAATATAGCTGAGAGCCCAGTAGGTGAAACAGGAATAGAAAAAGAGGAAGACAGCAAATTTATAAAAAACAAGAAAAGCATGATTCATAGTTTCAGCGATTTTCCAAGTTCATCAGTACATAAGTGAGCTCGTGTAATAGGCTGTTTCTCCTATGTCACTCTTCTATGTTGCCATAGCAACATTGTCCAAACCAACGGAACTCCTTTCCTGTTTCAGTCAGAGGAATCTGCCCTGTAATTTTTGAGCATCACTTTTATTTTTTAAAACAAACAGTATGTAATATACAAAATGTATAAACTATTTGAAAGATCTTAGAATGTTTCATGTTTCTGTCTCATACAACATAAAAATGAGGGTGTCGTTGCTTCGCTTCTATGTTTGAAAACCTCAAAAACTTCTCATGTTTCTGACCAAGAAGCGAACTAAAGTTTCTATCAGAGCTGAAACAGGTCACCGGGTCATTTCAGGTTAAGTTTTGGACCAGGTCACCGAGTTACCGGGTCTATACTTGGCACCCGGCCTCACTAAGTAGCCCGATTTCGACTCAGTGACTTTTGAGGGTAAAGCGCAATTTTTAATTATTTCCTTGCGTTTGATCAGTGTATCTATCTCAGGGGTGATCGGATCGGAGGTGTTACTACCAGAGCACGAATAATACAACGCCGAAAATTCCTAGTTCATTATAGTTCCCATACCGGGTCATCGGGCTAATCAAGTCAGTCGGAACAAGTATCCGATCGAGTCACCTATGTTCGGGTTAGGCCGAGTCACCAAAAGTGACCCTGTTTTAGCTCTGGTTTCTATAGTGTCAGAATTTGTTAACGATTTATCATCCTAATAATGCTATGACGTCTTTTAGAAGAGCCTACAGGCCGTATTGCAGTGGTAGAAGACATTACAAGAATCTCAATATATTCACCGTAGAAGGGCAGATTTTTTTAAAAACAGTAAGGTGTGGCTGATGAAGAAGAAACATTAGATTAAACAAAATTATACAAAAAAAAAGTCCACTACTCTAGATATAAAGTATCATTCGCACATTGTCAAGTAACAAAATACCTCAAAGTGATAAAAGGGTATGGTTACAATAAAGAGGTTCGTTTTAGGTACGAATACGAGCGCATTCCACTTAAAATCATGCTCTCGTCCTCAGGACGCAAACAGTTAGGGTGTTTTGGTGTACCAAATCTAACTAATTAACTTTATGGCTTAAGGAACTCACAAGTTTATCGCCACAGTAACAAACGTTTACCATTGAATTCTATCCTCGGCAACATCAAGTATGTTTAATGACAATATCTTCCCAATGGCCTCTTTCCCTCCAGTTTGCCAACCACAATGCAGTGCAATCTTTGTTTTTTCCTATTCAAGCTACATATCCTGTCCATCTTAGCCGTCGTGATTTCATTATTATTAAAATGTTGGGTGAATCATACAGTTTGTGCAGTCTCTTCCATTCTCTGGACAGCTTTTTTGTCTCAGCCCGTATATCTTTCACAAAACCTTATTTTGAAACACACGTAATTTATGTTCAACTGCTAGGTCATACTCCAACTTTTACAACCGTAAAGTATTACCGGCAGAATAATTGTTCTGTATATTCTCACATTTAGCTTTCTTGATATTAATCGCTATGTTAGGAGTTTAAGGAGTGAATAAAAACATGTAGTGTCCAATGCTAAGCGACTTTTTGTTTCTTCCGTGATCTCGTTCTTGCTAGTTACATATGCTCCCAAGTATTAAAATTTGTTTACTTTCTCTATGTTCTCATTCCTAATTGTTATGTATTTATTTCCTTCGTCCTTTGTGTTTCGGCTTGTTATCACGTATTTTGCTTTCTCGCGTTCACCAGTAGACCTATTTTATCGCAATATTCTACTAAAATATCAAGTGTTACTTTGTAGTGCATCTATATTATCCCCTATTAAATCTCGTCATCCTCGTATACAGTTTAAACCTTTCAATGTTAGCTCCTTCTTGTTTCTTTTATTTTTAAAATTGCATATTGTAATGTAAGGTTAAACAGTAGTGGTGACAAGACATGTATTCTGATATGGGGTCGCTGAGACGCATCTTTACTATAGCTGAACAAGATTTTTTGGAATTCCAAATTGTATCAGGATATTGTATTCCCTTTTGATAGTCATATGCTTTCTTAAAATCCATGAACAGCTAGTGAACCGTCCCAATGTATTCCCACTTATTCTGTAATATATCATTTATCTCAAGGCAAAAATCTGATCTAGCGTAGACCTATTTTTCTAAACCCACTTTGGTGATCTCCAATTATTTCATCTACGAATACGCTGAGGCGTGTTAACAGGAAATTATTCAACACTTTGTAACATGTCGGGAGTAAAGAGATTCCATGGCAGTGTCGTATTCTCCATGAACGCAAGGTATGCATTGCATGCCTTCTGATTCTAGTTTATTTATTATTATTATTTTCCAAGGAGAAAACATAAAAGATTTTGAGAAATTACGAAACTTCACCTGATATCCTAGACCAGAAGGCGTAGTACGAAAGCTGGCAGTAAGTAGTTCAGTAAATTGTTCACGCGTGGCGCTGCAGTATTCTCGTCTATGTATGTTGACGTCTATTAAAGATCTTTGTCGTCCGCTTGCCTGTGAACGTGTGTTTTATTGGGTGAAAGACGCGGGAGAAATCCAAAATGCATGGAACGCTAAAAGTTGCATTCAGCATAGTTGCCATCTAGATGAGAGAGTGTGTGTTGCAGCGCTGGCAATGTATGTGGAATTCCACAAAATGTATGCAATTTTTGTAGTTGTGTGTAATTTGCGTGGAGTGGAATGCTGTGTGGATTTTTGTATTTCCAGAAAAATCACAAGATAAGCTTCTAGATGTGTTATATACTCATATTTTCTTGACTTTACTGAGGATACTTCTTATTTTCGCCTTTCATCTAGAAAAGGATAAAAGTTATGAAGTAACTTAATTACTTCCTCCTTACTGGCAGCTGTAATTTCCGTGAGCGGCAACAGATGATCAGTTTTGTTTCAAATTCTTTCTTGCTCTCTATACCTTCTGTATACCTGCTGCACCATCTACTTTTTTCTGTAAGAAGATATAATTTACCACCAAAACAAAAAGAAATTATCACCTTTTCGGCTCCCTCTTTTCATGAGTTCATTGTTGAAAACTGGCATGCGATTGAAACACTTGTAAATCACCTGTGAAACTACCATGTGTCGAACTTCGTTACTCGAGGTCTATGACAATAAGAAAGAGGGAATTGCAAGTTTGTAAAGAGCAATTAGATGGAAGTCATCTCTAATTCACATACATAATTCTTTATAATAA
>JAGDQP010015908.1:0-23031 GCA_022664845.1 Lepisma saccharinum | reverse complement strand
GTTCAGTGCTGCTACGTCTAACGTAATGTAGACAATTTGAAAAAAAATATTTTTAAAAAATAGATTGGCAACACTAAAAATTGCGGTGTTTGTGGACGGGAACATCAACAGTATTTTTATACGGTATTGGGTAATGTTTATGCCAATAATGTAATGGAAACAATTCAAAAATATATATTTAAAAGAAGCTGGTAACACTGACACACTGCCGCATTCAAAGCGGTTCCGGCAGCTCTGAGATAATTTAGCCAAAACCTTCCAATGACACCTCAACGATCTCTCTACACATGATGGTTCTCGAGACTAACATTTTTTATACCGACAGTCGGACGGAATAAGCAGGATTATATGGTCCCATTTTGTTAGCTACGCTATAAAGGGAACTATAAAGGCTTAAGTTTGAATAACATTATATGGCAACAAAATACGTAAATTTTATTGTCAAAAGGAAGCATCCTTTTAAAACTCAGTACCGAAAAGAGTGACATGATTTTGTCTTTGGTCGCAACGAGATAAACAATGGTTAATTACTGAACTGCGATTCAGAGAACTCGTGGAGTGTGGTTCTATAGTATATGATTTTTACACAAATATAGATAAAGTATCTCGATAAGTGAAATGCTTTAACATTGTACTTGAATCTGTGCTATCAGAAAGTAGTATTAGGAAGCAGTTAGACCTGCTTCGAAAGATCGTTAAAAATAAGTTTATGTATTTCCTGCTCTTAATAGGATAGCCGCTTTGAAGTAATAATAAACGCTGACACGGATTTTCACAGGAAATATCTTATTTCGATTGAGTAGTTCTTGACACAAATTAAATAGCTCTTTCGAGACTAGACTTTTCAGGAACCGTCTCATCTCGTGTCCGAGACGAGACACACGGTCAGTCTCGTCTCGTGGCAACACTATACGGAAGGCTATAGCAAACCACCATCGATTCACCATGTCCTGAGAGCAGTGATTCCGCCATACTTTTCTGTGAGGGGTGTTTACCCCCCAAAATCTCGACAACACCCCCCCCAACTTTAAAATTGTTGCTGTGAAAAATCGATAGAAACCATAGAAAACTTCACTCACACCCTCTAATTTTGACTTTACACCCCCCAAACTGAAAATCCTGGCAGAAACCCTGCCTGAGGGTGGCGGGAAGATCACTGACGACACACATCACCAAGAAATAATTGCTGATTAGTCAATCTTGTTTACAATTTCGAGTGATAAGATCTTTAAAGAAATTCAATGCGCCATTGAACAATCTCCGTAAGAACGTCCTCCAGAGTGATCTTCTTTTTTTTTTCTTGACTTCTTCAGGACTATCATTCATTTCATCACAACTATTAATCTTAATTATGCAGAGAATTCCTTTAAGGAATGCCTTGTACGGAAAAGACAAGGAGAAAAAAATTAGGAAGATGAAAAACATGAAACCTAGCAGCATCCCTTCTCCACTCCGAAAAAAAAAAACACAAGGATGTTCTTCTGTTTCTACTTCTGCTCCCCGCACTACCGCCATCTCTTGGAGTATTCCATCATCATCTGGCACCATTTCTTTTTTTCTCTTGCATCCAATTTCATAGTCTTAATTTTCATCTTTCACCTTTTCTTTTTTTTTTTCGTTTTTCTCTCTCCTTTTGGCAG
Source organism: Lepisma saccharinum (assembly GCA_022664845.1). NCBI lineage: Eukaryota > Metazoa > Arthropoda > Insecta > Zygentoma > Lepismatidae > Lepisma > Lepisma saccharinum. Next base: position 21,391 of record JAGDQP010015908.1, on the reverse strand, counting down.
ATCTCTTGCATTTTGCCTTTTTCTTTTCTCCCGCAGAGAAACTGGAAAAAGGGGAATAAAAGAGGCAAAGAGGAAAGGTGGGGTGGGGTGGGGAGAATTGTGCCTTCTAAGAAATAAGAATCCAGTTCGGTTTGTCTCTTTTTCGTTTTTTCTTCTTTCATTTTTCTTTCGTTTCCTTGTCTCTCTGATCTTTCTTCTTGGAGAAAGTGGAAGAGAAAGGAGTAGAAAGAATGAAAGAGAAGAGCGAAGATGCGCCGTCGTCGCCCGGAGCACAATAAATCTTCCACAGAAGTGACTCTCAGGTAAAAATGAAAGGTATTCTCCACCACTCCATGTATCACCAGAGCATACAGCGAAAAGAGGTAATCTTTTCTCTTTCCGTGGCGCTTTTTTGTTATGTGTGTTAGATATTTGATGCTTTTTTTTCCCTCTTCAAAAGTAAAAATGTAGAAACTCGTAATAGTGTTGCAATCTTTACAATTTAAAGTTCATCTAATATTTTTTTTTTCTCTCGTATATCCTTCTGTTTTCATTTGGAAATTTGGATGGAGAAATTCAGTAAGGAATGTATATTACTCCTGTTTAAGATTGAATTTATTTATGGCCTTTAGGCATCTTAGGCTCAGGACGGGATAGAATAGGGAAAAGGTTGCGGAAAGGAATGCGCCAAGGTCCAATTTGAAGGTATAATTCCGGCACGTCTCCTTGGGGGATTGAGAAAAACCTTGGGAAAACATCAGTGAGGATGGTCGGCCACTAATATCGAACCCACGAACTCTCGAATTCGAAGCCAGCGCTCTACCAAATGAGATACAACCGTATGGTAGTTCCACTCTAAATTACACTCAATACTGACATCAATCTACCAAAGCGTGGAGTCGACGATGACGAACGTGTTGGGGCTATGATACGAAGAACTCATCTAGTGCACAAAAACATCTCTGTCATCTTCTTTACCAGCCATTTGCATAGATGACGGAAGAGATACCAGTCAGCCGAAAATGGAAAACGATAAAGCCTACCGTATGCCAATTGTCCACATAGATTTTTGTGTTATATGTAAACATGCAATCATACAAGATAATGAAACAATTTTTCATTCACCAATGCAGGTAGCAAAGTTTTATTTTTTAATTTTCAGCAGTTCAACCCATAACATTTGGCGTTAATAGTCTGGCCCCATTTGACAGAAGACATCATGAATACATCCAGCTATAGAAATTATGAATATGTCCCTTTTTCTATTTAGATGTATTTGGGCAGCACACTGAACCCTCATGTACTTAAGTAATTGTCTACGTTTGTTAACAGGTAACAATGCCATTTAGAAAAATGCTCCTTGTTTATTCCTGGCAACGAGAGAACTGCTGACGTAACGGTAGTCTTCCTTGTTTCCGGTGTTAGCTCCAGCGGCAGCCATGCTTCGAACTTCACCTTTTCTAGAACTGCCAAGCGCCATAGAGTACTGCAATGGTAAAACCGGCCATTGCGTTAGTACTTTGTCACGGGGTCTAGGCTATTCACCAGCAGGTCACTTCAAACCGCTAAGACCACAGGATGGAATTTCCAAAGACGTATCGCCTGCGTGAAACTTGCTGCGTATGGTGTGTTCATGAGCTGTATGATCCCCCAAATCTGTGGTAGTGTTATTATTCAAGATATCGCGAATTATATCTCATTAATTAAAATTACTCTGCTTTTGTACCTACTCTATTTTCTCCTTTGACGTCACGCTGTGCAATAAGGACGCACCTACTGACACTGGAAGAACTGGTCATGCACGCCATTATCCAGGTATCAATGTGCTGCGTTCTGGGTCGTTCTATTTTCAGAGATTCATAGCACCTGTGACTGAAACTGGACGTTTCAATAGCACCAACCGAATAAATAGTAGTCATGAAGAAAGAATTAATGTGGAGTAATGAGTATTTCATAAAAATGTTAAAAAAAAAAGATTCGTAAGTATAACTATCTCCTTTCTAGAGTTAAACATGATATAAAGAAACATTTCCTACGATGAGCTCACGAAACAAACATTTAAGCTAAGCACAGTAAAACAACCATCTCTCTATGCTATAAAATCTTCAGCGTATTGTATTTCGCTAATCACTATCGCTTTTACATCAATTGGCAAATAAACTGCAGGAAACTAAATGGAGTTATCAACCATATCTAATCTTCTGGCTTCATTCAATTCGCTCAGTGGGGAAGATATTGAAGTAGTCTCTCTCTCTCTCTCTCTCTCTCTCTCTCTATATATATATATATATATATATATATATATATATATATGAGAATGTGTCAATTATTGCGCAAAGCTCTCTCTGTTGTTTGTAAGTGATGCATAGGACGTGTGTCATGAATGCTGTTTGTCCTTGTGCACACAAACATAAATAGCGTATGAAGGTAATTATTCATTACAGAGCGATTCTATCTAGTTTCAATATCTGTCTATCTTCCTATGAACATGAAATCCCCAACTGATCGTAACAATCTGCTTTAAAGGATTAATAGCAAGTATGTGAAGATTACTAGATATTGATACAACGTATACTTGGAAAAATTTAACTTTTCAGGTTGAAGATAGTATTGTAGAACCAGATCAGAATTAGAGCTGAAACCGGGTCACTTTTGATGATTCGGTCTGACCTGGACATAGGTGATCCGGTTCCGAAACCTTACCTAAATGACACGATTGATCTGGTGACCCGTTTCAGCTCTGATCAGAACTATGCTTACAGAATACTTTTAGAGGGTCGTTCAAATATTACGTAAACTCATTTTAATTCATTTTAGATCCCCTCCCCACTTTGTAAGCAAAGGTAAGCAGGTTCCCTCTCTAACAAGCAAAGCTTCATACCCTTCCCCTTTTTTTTGCATGTTTACGTAATACTTAAGCAACTCCTTATTTGGGACTGGATAAAATATGTGGATTCTTTCCTTTTACAAGAAAATAATACTTCCCGTCAATTGTACTGTAGAAACAAATTTAGTCATTTAGAGCACATAACTTTTCCAAGTCTTTTAGTTTTGTGCTCGTAAGGTGTAATTAATGTGTTTATGAAGTGTATGATGATGGTTTTCTAAACGTGAGGTGTGAACGCTTTTCCTACACTTAGCTCTCCAAATGTACTTTATAAAGCATTTATTGCACTGTATTCGTTCACAATATTTCTACTTAACTTTAGCTCAACCATTTAAAATGTATTTATAGCCTTTAGGCATCTTTGACTCATGTCAGGATAGGAGAGCGGAGAGGATTTGCGAAGGAGTTGACCAGACCCTAGTTGAAAGTTACGATTTTGGTATTGGACTACACTAAAAAATCATGGTTTCTTAAAATCGAGAAAAAAAAGTTCTTATCTGTACACCGAGAAACAGTTTTCGTAGAAATGAAATATCAGCATTAATTGAAAATAAGAGCAAACCGGTTTAGAAATGAGATAAGTAATCTTATTTTTAAATCGGCATGTTCTCATTTTTAAATAAATGAGAATGCTGAAATCTCATTTCTAAGAAAATTGTTTCTCAGAAGTGCACAGATAAGAACTTTTTATTTTCTAAATTTTAAGAAACAGTTTTTTTACTTTGTATTGTTTCACACTAGAGTAAGATGAGATTAAGATGAGAAACACTGAGAGATTCTATTTTTATTGACTATTGGAACACAAACGTTATTAATAACGCTAAACGAAAATATGAAAATAACTTAAATGTTGTGCGTTGAAGCTGAACAAATTGACCTTAATTTTTTTTTTTTCGGCAACGTTTTGTTTAGTAGTAGGCGGCAGAAGGCTGTAGTCCATTTGTAGTCAGCATAGACGAAAGGAAAGGAGTGAAGCCTGGCAGACGAGAATGAGGTTTCGTAACCATTGCATTCAGATGTAAATGTCTGATGAGTTTGGAAAAGTTCCTTCTTGAATAAAACAAGTTGTCGTCACATTGTTTTAACAGCTTTTCTGTTGCTTATGAGCTGTGAAAAGCTATGTTCCGAGCGGGGAAGACAAGCAGATATGCAACTCATTCAGTTGTGCAAAGGTTCCGCCTCTATTTTTTTTTTAATTATCTAAATTCCAAAGCTCAAAGAAAGTAGGGCAGTACATACAAATACTATCAGGAAGAAAATTCCAGCGGACAGATATGTCCACAAACATAAAATCAACGAAGCAGAATTATTTGACGTTTGTTTTTAATAGTTGGTTTTCCACAAACCTCGAAATCTTATATTTGTTTTTGCCTTAGAACTTGCTGTAATTCTTTTTTTTTTAATTTATGAGTTAAACAGGCAACTGTGATTTAAGGCTGCAATGTGTGGGAGATAACGTTCCTAAGCGATCACTTCCGGGAGCAGAGATGGAAAAGTAGCTGTCTTGGTCTTAGTTGAGATACCATGACGGCATCTGTATAGTGAACAAGATGGTTGTCAAAGAGGCTCGAATACCTTCGCATTGCCGATCCGAATTCCGCGGCGTTAGTCATTCCATTGTCTCTTATTATCCGTTACTTTCTTGTATATTGTTCCAAAGGCCAAGGAATAGCAAACCTATCCTTTAATTAAGATACTACAAGGTTCGTATGGTGTGGCTGGGATAAACAAGATAAAATGTCAGAAAAGCTGGATGGTGAGCGGGGTGAATAGCCCAGGTTCGAATCGAAGACTTGCGTTATGAGCGAGCATTTAACCGCTGATATAATAGACCTGTAATGGTAGTAAGTTTTGAAGGAAAGAAAATTGCTAAAATCACTACAATATTTCCATAATAATCACAAATAAGTTTAAAGTTTAGACTAGGGATGGTAACATTTTCCCGGAGAAATGGAAAATTCATTTTGCGGGAACTGAAAAAAAAACCAGCAAAATTTCTGGGGAAACGGATGTTTTTTTCGGAAAACTGATTTTATCCCGGAAATCGTAAACGGGGAGAAAATTCCGAAAATGGAAACGGAAATTCCTCCTCAAAACAGAAAATGTTATTTCCGGAAACTGGAAAACTATTTTCCGGAAGTATCCATCTCTTGTATATAATCTTAGTGCCGACCCGATGATAATATAATGACATTGCATACAGTAAAAGTAGCGTGAATTTTATAAATGCTGAGAGACTAACATTAGTAAACGCAGCTGCCATATTTAAAATCACTCAGTCAAAGAAGACAATCTGAAATGAGTTTCTCTCAACCTGCTTGAGGTGAGAAATTGTGAATTCTTAGAATGGAGAAAGGTAAGCAAATAGAAAGGACCTACTGACTCTCATAATCAACAAATTAAAAATGGCTGGTTAAATTAAGGTGTTGCTGATTAACTCAAATCTAAAATAACGTTTATCTTTATCTGCCTTTTTCAGGCGCTAATCTGCGTTAGAAACGGTCAGAAGGTCAAAGTATAAAACTGAAAGACCAACAATGTTCATCGCCGCTTAAAAAGCACTCTGTGGTTTTCACATTAAAATACCTCTTACAAGGAAACCACCACAGATGTCACAGATTTTTTTTTTAAATTTTGATGTCTCTCAAAAGGTCTTCAGTTACAATGTTCACTGTGTCAATTGGTGCTGCCTTAATTGATTCAGCAGAAATATCTTGAGTTGCCGAATGCCTCAGCAAATCTCAAGAAGTCCTAAAGTTTGCCTATAGATCTAGTTGAAAGCCTCCGTAATTACTTTCTGAGCACAAGCATAGCAAGTTAAAGGTAAAAGCAAGTCACAACTTTAATTTTTCCACAGAGCACCGCGTTGAGGCGACCATACTATTCGCTAAACCTCTCAAAGTTTGTTTATGAAAAACGTTGTATTTAGATGGAAGGAATTACAAAGCAAATGTACATAAACTTAATTTAAAAAGTCATATTTTAACTCATACAAATGATTAATAATAAAAAATTAATAAAGATAACTGAATATATGACTTGTTCGATGAGGATTTAACATCAGCAGTAACCTAGCAATCATTTCAGTACAACGTCGTGTCAAACTCTCTTCATGTCGATCCACAATTTCATACTGTGTCAATCCCACAGTGCCATACGTCAGTGTTCATTTCATTGATTATTCCATAGTCCAGAATGTAAATCTAGCTGCATGTATGCGTGATAAAAATAATTATATTCTTCTGGCGGCAGAGTTTCTCCTTTCAGTTCTTATTTTCAAATTAATAAATATTGACATTATATCTTCTTTAATTTTAATAAGTTGCAGTATGATTGGTTAGTTCGTATTTGTACGTAATATTTAACTACAAGAAACTTCTAACGTTTATAACGTAAGCTAATCTAAATAAACTTAATGCTATTTTACCTGTTTTCATAGGGATTTAAGTTTACAAATAAATTTTGTTATAAAAGTTACGAAACGGTGGCAAAACAGACTTGTTACGTTAGACTTGTATTTCTCATTTATAATCTCAAATTTTATTATACTGGATTACTTGTATCAGTTTTATTGGATACTTTAAATATAGCTACTTGCTCCAACACAAAGCTAGTTTTGTTAATTACGTTGTGAATACTACAAAAGTTCATTCAATAATACTTGAATACTAATTCTAGTACTTCAATAATACTTCACGCTGAATCTGTAGAAATTCAAAACAGGGCTAAAATGTTAATAGTACAATGCTATTTAAATATTGCAAATGTATTGAGCTTACTAATAACAGAGTCTTTCTTTATCTTTCCTTAGGAAACACTGTTAAACTTTCTGTTTCCTCACATCAAAACAAAAGCAAAGTATCTTTCACTTTGCTTGCCTTGTTTTCGCAGTATTGCCAGTTGACATTTCCGGCTGTTAGCGTATGACTGGCAACACTTCGAGCTTTGTACCGGCACAAAATTTTGCAGATGTATTCCGCACATCAAAACTAGACGAAATTTTATGTTCCACTTTGATGAGAAAGGTCTCGTTTTCACAGTATTGTCAATTGAACTTCCCGACTGTTAGCGTATGGCTGCCAACACTGCGCTGCGCAATAACCTATAACTCGAAACAATATGAAGAACGTGTCACATTGAATAATACCATACTTAAATAAAAAGAACAAAAAGGGACTTTATAATCCTCTTACTTCGTCCGTCCATGTCTAAACACTAAATCTTATGAACCACAAGATGTTTGAGGTGTCGTTTGAACTGTCTTGATTCGTGCCGTGGGTTAGTGTTGCCAAATCATTCTTTTAAATTATTTTTTTCAAATTCTTCCATTCCGTTTGATCCATTTGCACCATAATTAGCAACAAAAACATTATTCGGCAGTGGTCGTCACAATCACCAACCACCCCAGTTGTCAGCGTTGCTAACCTACTTCTCTCTTGAAATAGTTCACTATTTCAAATTGCTTCCATTACGTTAAACCTAGCAGCACCAAATTTGACATGGATATTATTCGACACAATATAAAAATACTGCAGGTGCCTAAACACCCCAATTTTCAGTGTTGCAAACTTGTTTTCAAATTATACTTTTTAATTGGTTCCATATCGTTGAACTTATCCGCATCAAATTTGGTATAAAAATTACTAAACACAATAGAAGAATAATGTTGGTGCCTAAATAAACCAGTTGTCAGTGTTGCCAACGTATTTTAAATTAAATTTTCAATTTGCTTCCATACCGTTGAACATATTCGCACCAAGCTTGGAATAAAAATTATTCGATATATAAAAATCTACTAACGGGGGTGTTCCCGTGTCTAAACATTCCAGTTGTCAGTGTTACCAAACTCTTTTGTAAAAATTAATGTTTGTGTGATTGAGATGCTATTAATAGAATCGCAGCGCTCACTTGTTTCAGAAACATTATCTTGCAATAAACCAATCATATTCTTTCTGAACCAAAGATGAGCACAAGTGTTATGTTATTATTAATTTTATCCACAACTGAAAATGAAATAAGAAACGGTTATCAAATATTTCTTAATACATTTTTGTCAGACGTCCAGTGGCGTTGACACTTTGAATTAAGGAAGAGATATTGGAATGTCGGTAATAGCACGAACTCTTCAGCATCATTTGTGACTGACATTTAGATGGTGTTGTAATTTGTTGAAGCGTTTAGAAACTCATAGCGTACATCAGAATAAAATTAAGCAGCTGTAAGTTACATAATAAACATCGGCCTAAATGAATATAAATATAAATAATTTAAACTAGGTATGGGCACATAGATACGGATCTGGATACTACATGGATCCAAATACTATTCGAACCGGGTACCCGGATCCGGATCTTGAAACCGGATACCCGAATCCAGATCTTGGAACCGGATACCCGGATCTTGATCCGGATCTTGGAACCGAATACCCTGATCTGGAACTTGGAACCGGATACCCGAATCGGGTCTTGGAGCCGAATACCCGGATACAGATCTTGGAACCGAATACCCGGATACGGATCTTGGAACAGGGTGCCAGGTTTCTTCAAAACTGATTCCATTAGGATCCGGTTCCGCCTACCCCTAATTTAAGCAACACCAAATTTTCAATGTGTTACTTTAGTTATTAATAATTAATAATTTTATTGTTCTGAAGTATTTATGCTATTAACGTATGTGTTGTTCTTCAATTACTCATTTATATTTGACTAACTTAAAATCTTCTGTTTGTCTCCCCGTGGGCAGACATAAGATTGGGAATTATGTTTATTTCAGCTTTAAAAGAGTATTCGAAAAGGGAATTTGGTTATAAGGCTTGATTCATGCCCACTTGTTAAAAATGCTGTTAAAACTCGAAAGTACAGAGTAGGCCTATTTGGTTCTTTCAGTCATAATACTACGGAATCTGCATATTGCACAACTCTAGAATAATGATTTGGTCTCAATATTGCGTAGCTACCTGGGCAGAATATTGACGGTCATAAAAATCGATAAAACCACTTCAGCTCTATTACGTGTGTGAAAATAATCATGTGGAAAGCCTAACACTTGACGACTTCCCCACCTCTTCATTCTCGTGTTTATATGTAAAGGCTAATCCGTACGTAGACACGCATAAAAGTTGGTCATTCAGATAAAGTTTTTATGACCTTCAAATTCCTTTATATTCGTGCTTCTTGTGTTTTTATAGATGTATGTACGCGTTATGAGTTAATATATGAAGTTATTATGAAAGGAAAGAGCTGTAAATGTTCTTACACTAAAATAGAATCTGTTTGAGGAAGTGGAAGAACGCCATACATTTTTTTCAAGTGGTATTCATACAAATACATACTTCAGTGTGTTCTACAGGAGGATGCGAAAGCCGTTTTTCTTTTGTTTTTCCAGACGAGACACTAATTTATATGGGGAAACAATATACAGCCTGTTGCAACGAAAACTTCCCACCTCCTTTATTTCATAATCATCATTGTTGTGAAAGCGGCAGGTCCTTCGAGACAAGATAAGCCCTCTACATTCATCCCCATCTTGCGCTTTACTATTTAGACTTCAGCAGCAAGTGCTGAACCCGCTCTGTCCGTCTGTCCACAACTTTCAACTAAGGAACTACAAGGACTAGATAGGTGGTTGAGCTGTCGTTGGAAAGGTCTCGGCGAGAAAGACGATTGAGGTGTCGTTTGAAAGGTGTATAGATCATACACGTTCCACGGGAGGTCCTAAAGATGGGGAGTCGTTTATAACTTAGGAATTACTAGGACTAGAAAGGTGGTTGGGGTGTCTTTGGAAAGGTCTCGACGTAATTTTCCAAAAGAACATTGATAATAGGATGCTCGTTGCTTACACGCACAGTCCCCCGACAGGGCTATGACTCACTTATCTCCATATAAGATTTATCTTCCGTAATACTGTGGAGAAGGAGGATTCAACTTCTTCCTCTTCTTTCTTTCCCTCCACCATACTTTCAGTGGTATGTGTCACTATACAATATATGAACAGACAATGTCCTAACCAATTAGTAGTTAGTATTAACCGTCAAAGCTGAACATATTCATTTTAATTTTGTGGGAGGCACAATATCAATTTTTTATTGTTAAAATTTTTAGCGTGCTGCTACATTCTCTGTAGTGTTTTTTTAGTACAAAACAGCGAAGTGAGTCGTGTAGCACATCTTTGGAAATGTCTTTTGATCCTTTTCAGCTTTGAAATCTCTACAATAACTTTGGAATAAATAATGTTTGGAAAACCTGCATACTTTAGACGGAAAACTCTCAAATACCCTAATAACATTAGCTAGATAAGGCAATATTCTTCAATTAATGTTCCACTGATATCTTTTTACTGTATAATTGGCGGTAGAGTTACGATGCGCAAGATGAATGCGCATAAGAAGCTAACTTCCTAGATAGGCCTCGCATATATTAAAACATGGGAGCATGAAACAATCTCTCTATTCTATCTCATAGTGCCTGGCTTTGATAGTTAAGTTGGTTGTAGATTAACCAGATATTTTTGTTTTTTTAAATATAAAGAAAAGAACAGATACGTTTCCTTTCCATTAACATTCGCGCAAGGAACATCAGATTGGCAACACTTGCTAAAGATTTGGAACTCCGAGATGAGCAGAAATGGCGCAGAAGGAAAAAAAGAAAGGTGAGAAGGATGGGCGAACTGCTGAAGTGTACCGAAGAAGTTCATTTTTCATGTCAGGCATCTAAAAGAAAATATTAGGAAAAAAACGTAGGAAAAAAAAACTGAAAAGGAAAAATTAGTGTATGAGAACTTCGTGATATAGAACAGATGTTAGATAATGAATGTCGGTGAGTATTGGTTTCTTCGGAGGCTATTGTATTGCTGTGGTAACAGAAAAAAAAGGAGAGAGAGAGAGAGAGTGGTCTTCTCTTGTAGTTAGGTTGGATTATTTCAACAATGCTGAATGAGTGTACATGTAGAAATAAAATGAGAACAACAATACGTTTTCATGCTTTGTTTTTTTGGTTCTTCGGCGCATTGTTGTTCTTGTTTGCTCCTTTTGGGCCATATTTTTTTGTCAGATGTGAACTGGAGAAGAGGTGGGACCGACCGCCTTGTTCATTACGTAATTGATATTAGGTTCCATTGTGATAAAGAAAATGTTTTACTGCAATCATCATGTTGGTTGGTGTAGTAGGAGGCGATTTCAATTGTTCTGCTACATGCTACAAAATGGACCAGGAGCTAAAAGCGTAATAAGAAGGAAGGAGGTAGTTTTGTTGATTCGATACTTACGTTAGTTACCCTGAAATTCGTTATTGTTAATGCAACACCAACATTTGGCCCAGTCGCTATTGATAATGGGAAAATGGGTGAAATGAAGAAAGTGGAATAGAACCCCAAGAAAACCCACGCGCACGGTGTTTTTCCACCACAAAGTTCACATGACATGGACAAGAATCGAACTGAAGACCCCAAGCACAAGAGGTAAACGCTCTACCACTGAGCCACCTTGGACCCACATTCCTTTAGATTTGTCTTCTGCGTTTGTCACCCTCGATGTCACGAAACATCAAAGAACTCGACGTGGAATTGTTGAAGTTATTTATGTTTGCTGGATTCAGTCTGAAAGGATCTAAGTCCCGAAAACAGGATAGAAGTATGCTATATCACTGGAACTAGAAGTACGAAATCCTAAAAGGAAAGAAGTAACAAGTATTGAATTAATTTATGAATGATTTTTACAGTGATCTCTTATTTAGTATGCTGGATTGCTCGATTAAATTACAAATCAAATTTGTATCTGAAGCCAGACACTTGTCGCTGTGTAGCCCATTTATTTTATTTATATCTTAATTCTTGCAAGTATCATGAATATTATTTCTCTCTTATAAGAATCACTCAAGAATTAAGACATAAATTAAAAATAACGCGCAAGCAAGACAGTGACAATAAATATTAAAAAATCAGTTAGAATTGAAAGGTTGGTTCGTTTAGAATTAAATTGAAAGTGGACTAACAAGTTAAATATTCCCATGTGCGCTTCGCTTTAAATACTGAACGAGTATTCCAGTGTCGCTAAGCACAGCTCAATGGACTTAAAAAAAATGTTTTTATGTTGGATCATGAATATAAATTGAAGGAATACTGAAGTCATTAGTAGCGAGTGCAGATGTTAGTAACTATTTAGCTAACTGTCGATGTTGACTTAGTACGCATGGTGAAGAGTTCTAATCCCACGGAGACCCATTGAACAGATCAGTTCAGTGCCTACATTATCAAAAACTGTAGGTCTCGTCCTTTGAAATTCATCACGTCGTTTAGGACGTTAATAACAATTCAGTCTACCCAGGCTGCATGGTACATTTCCTGCACTGTACTTGTTAGTATTTTGTATCCTGGGGCTATCTGCAAACTGGAAAACTCTTCAGTATTGCTAGGTTGTCTACAGATCAGGATATAAAATTAAACAACACGACTTATTTAACTAGGGACACATTAAATTCAACATTATAGATTATTTTGAGGGAGTGTTATTGATATTGGTAATAAAATATGTTTTTATTTATTTCTTTTATATGCCAACGTAACATCTTCTTTATAGCTAATCTCTAGTGTCTCTCCATATTGCCTTATTCTTATTTATATATTTTTCTTTCCTCTCGAAAATACGTTATGATCCTTACGACATTTATTGATCATTTTCCTCCAAAAGTGTATCCTTCCGCAGTTTTTCTTCTTCACATGCCCACTAACCTTAAACGTTTTTCCTCTGTAAGTTGCCTGTTTTTTTATAAAGAGGGAGACGAGAGAGAAACAAAAACCGCATCGGAGGAAGGTTAAGGGGGGCCAAGGAGGGGCTCTACTCCGCCTTAAGGTGGCCCCTAGAGACTGCCCACCTCACGAAACAACCTAACTTGACTACAAGAGTAAAGAGGTCAATTTCATTATAGAAAAAGAAAAGTTTGCTGGAATGTCACGGCATGTTTCAAAGATGGCTGCTCTTGAAAAAAAAAAGTGGGAAAAATACCTCAAAGTTACTGAAAAACTTTTATTTTCTTTAAGGAAAGAAATAGAACAGGGGGATAAAAACAAAACTAAGCAGGAAGGGCCATGAAATTTTCCCGTCAGCGCTTGAAAATAGCCTATCTTGGAAATAGCTTTTCATGGACAAAGTTTCTGTAACTTCAAAGATAAACTTAATTGATTTTTTTGTAAAGGAATCCTTTTACTACTTTCTTTACTGTTTAACAAGCACACAGATAAGGTTATAGAAAATCTTAAGGTGACCCTGGCAACAATGTAGTGAAGTTCATGTAAGGTAAGGAGAGGTATGTTTGTGACATTTGCCAATTTCGTGATACGTTCTATTTTCCATGTCATTATCAAGAGTTCTGTAATTAAAATTTTCACCGCCAGGTGGCTCAAGAAGTAGAGGAAAGTTGTCAAATATTGCACTGTTTTACAGAGAAAAGCTTTTAAAGGACTGGGAATATGCCAGAAAGTTATGTTTATTTGACGTTCAAAAGATGCCAACATATCTTCAGATTCAACTTGTTTTGAAAAGTAAATGTAAACTTCAATCTCAATTTTGAACTGTCGGAATCTACAGAAGAAGTGTTAAATAATTAAATGTATTAATGTGCCAAGGACCGATACTGGTCCGGGGACCGACGGTTGAAAGACCACTTAAAATGGCTCCAAATATGAAAGAACACTATGAAAAGCACCCATGAAAAGGTTTCTTCTGCTCTTCAATCAAATCACTAAGTTTCTAACTAAACTACGCAATTCTATTTAACTTCTACTAGCAAAAAATCACACACAAAAGTAAGTCCTCCTACTCCTGAGCACGCTTCATGGCACCATTCCACACACAGTACACACTGAATCAATTTTTCTCCAGGACGATCATTTGAATATTTCATTTCACAGAAGAAACATTTAGCATCTTCCTGTTCGGGATTATCACGAGTGTTGTCGTAGTCTAAATCTTTAAACGAAGTCTCGCCCCGAAGAAAAAAATATCATCGTCCTGAGATTTAGAATACTATTCCATATCAGAAACCCCAAGTATTCCATAATCCGCTACTTGCCATTATGAATGATTCATACCAAAACAATGGGACAATATTGTGGAATAGAGATGGCGTACTTTGAAAGCTACTTGTCTATTGCCAATTTTCTGTTATAAATTAAATTTGTAAATTATAACTCCTAGTGTTAGATAGCTTTTGAAATATTTACGTATCACAACTTTATGGAAATGCAAAAATAGAAATAAGATGACAGCAACAACGTCGTCAATCCTACATCTTCCACACCTGCTCACTCTAATACTAGTTTCTAGAGGGCTATCACTGGCTAAAGAGGAATCAGCGCTGCCAGGTCCAAAATTCCATATTAAGTTCCTATTCCATATATGGCGACTTTTCTCTATTCCGCGTGATAACTGTGACTTGACAACTTTTCGTAATGACATGGCTGTGCGAAATGCAATATCACGAAGTTAGTAATGTCACGGAATTACCAACGTTTGATTCATTGAAGTGACTTCATGATTCCTTAATCGAAGAAGAATAATCAAATGAAAATGACCAGATTAATCGAGGACGCACAACCTAAATCTGAAATCAGTTTCTCCATATCTGTTTTCACTGAAACGCTGGTGTGAACTATTAAATATAGAGAAAGCGAAGTAAATATGATATTAAATGGCCGGTAGAGTCGCCAGATTTTAAACAGCAAGTAAATCTATATTGCTGAACCGGAATCTGATATCAATTTCCATGTAACTACTTTCATAGAGGTGCTTGGTTAAAGGTTGTCCAATAAGGATGTGCTATTTTCCAAGTTACCAGATTAGAAATGATGGTCATGGAACTAAAAATCAAAAATGTTTCTCTTTATCTGCTCGGTTTGAGGCACTAGGCTACTTTACAACAGATAGACCAGGGATTCTACCATATTTTTCAGTAAGGGGGTACAATCAAAATTGAAGAGTTGTATGTAGAGCTTTGCTGAGTTTCTATAAATTTTTAACCGTAAAAATTTTAAAGTTGGTGGAGTGTGTTCCAGCATTTGGGCTGTGACACCCTTCGCATTTAGGAAGTCTGGCAGAATCCCTGGAACAGACGATCAAAGTGAATTTTAAAGAGAACCAAATATTTTTGGGGATCACCTAAAGTATCATTCAGTTATGTACGTGGGGTAGTTTTTTGATTAGGGCCTTTAATTTAGCTTATAATCTCTGTGGTAGTCCACTTGGGATGCCCAAACTTGAAGCCAATCTGACGCAGGATGTTCTTCAAAAACTATAGCGTCCTCGATAAATAATTAAGACAGATGTGAGTACCAGCGAAACACTTGATTTGTGAGACTGAAGGAAAAATCGGATATACTGAAGTTGCGTCCCAGGCAATAATTGTTCATTTGGCACATCCTTTAAAGGTGCAATATGTCAATCATGTGATTAGTCGATATCAAATTGTATTTCATGTGCGTGGTGTGTGTTACTCAACATATGTTTTGGCTGCACACTTCTTTTACAATACTATTGATCTAATATGAAATTTAAAAAAAAACATAAATAGTTATGAGAATGTTTAAGTTGTGTACTGTCTCATTAATATTTGTTTAAAAATTAAAAAAAAAAACTATTATCCCGGAAAACGGTAACAAATTTTGGATTGGCGATAATAAATTCAGCAGTCGCTAGATACGCCAAATCACTTGTTTTCTTTCGCGTGCAAAACAAAACGGTTGAATTTTGCTATTCACTGTAATTAGATGAACTTCCACTGCTGTAACGAAGGAACTAATTATTATGTGGGTAATATTCTGTCTGTTGCTAGGTCTAACTGTATATCCGTACACCTACGGAACTAGTACGGCGAGACAAACAATTAAGTGAAGGTTATTCTTTGCTTTTTGTCTTTCTCCCTCTTTATAATTACAACTGCTATTGTCTCATGTCCTTACTAATTATTTAGAATGATATAATATCTGGATTAATGTAATCAATAATTATCTGATGCACGTTTTTCTCTCTTTACAGGTACGACCTTCCACACTTCATAACTTTACAATTGAAACTGTGAGTATATGATATATGTATCATTGGTCTGGGGAAAATACAAGAAGCATAAGAAAGATATAGCTTTAGAAATAAGTAGGCGTATCCGATACACTTCCATTCAGTTTATAAACAATTCTTACCCTTTTCAAATAAATTAATTTTTATATTTAAGTTTTCAGCTTCGACCTCAAATCAACATCTTTTTTGTGCACTTTTACGTAAAATGTAGCGTATAAGCGGCTTTTAAGGCCTAAAATAAGCTTTTAAAGAAATTGTGAGAGAGAAAATATAAACTGAGTCATTTTGTTAATAGAATATAGCAATTAAGTCCGATTTCCTCCCAGAATATACAGCTTTATTGCATATTCTGTATTTAAAGTGAACAAAAATGTGTTCAAAGTTTATAATCTACTTCTCGAGTGAAAATTTGAACATTTCTTGCGCAATTAGTGCTTCAAGATTACACTTTAAACAGTTTTCCTACGCATTATGTTTGACGATATGATCCGATAAACTCAGGTTTGTTCAGGTTTCATCAAATTACGTCATTATACAGCAGAATTTTATGTTCTTTTAGCTCAGTTAGTTCGCGCATTGAATCGGGTATCATATAGACGACCTGGGATCTATTCTCGATGTCTCAAACTTTTTTTTCTTTCCTAGATTACCAAAATGTATAGAGTGTAAGAAATGTACAAAGGTTGTACAGTAAAATTACCAAATACATTTTGGTAATAAAGAAATATACTATAAATTATCAAACCTTGACCTATTTCAGGTATAAAAAACAACGATTTTAGAATCTAAAAGAACAATTCCTTAATTTTACAATATATAATGTGAATTTTAGAGAGTAAATGCGGAGATTTTAAAGCAGATTAAGTTCAAAGAGAGAGGAATGGAAGCTAAAGGGTAAATAGTCCTAGTGTGGCGCCATAACCTGCTTGTTGCCATAGAAACTACAGGTCCCTCTTGTGAGTATTGAGGAAACTACTCATCCTCTGTAGTTCTGTTGTTCGGTCTTTGTTAATCTCCAAAGTATTCAACACTTCTAGAAAAGAGTTTCAAGATGATTATTTTCAGTGAAATCCCTCTCTATCACATTAGCAAACCCGTCTTTTTGAACTAGTTTGTCCGGTCTCTACTTTGGCAACGGAATCGATGTGATGGTTTAGCTAGTTCATAGCCTGGAGAAAATTTAGTGAACTGAAAATGACTGATGCAATACCTGAAACATATTTCATAACAATATGACACAATACAAGAAAAATGTTTAAATGACATCCCTGTTCTTATTGACTATCGAACGTTTTGTTTAAAATACAAATGCTTTCAGTAGAAGTTGTCCTATTCGACCTTTCCACAAGTTGATCTATTGGACTTCTCTATAAGTTGTTCTGTTGGACTTTTTTCTACAAATTGTTCTGTTTGATCTTTTTTTTTTTTACAAATTGTTCTGTTGAACATGTTTACAAGTTGTTCTGTTGACTTTTCCACAAGTTATTTTGTTGGAATTTTTTATATTGTTCTGTTTGACTTCTTACAAATTGTTCTGTTGAACGTGTTTACAAGTTGTTCTCTTAGACTTTACTACCTGTTGCTCTATTGGACTTTTCTACAAGTTGTTCTGTCGGACATTTTTCTGCAAGTTGTTCTGTTCTATCTTCCTTACCAGATACTCTCATGGGCTCTTCTACATGTTGTTCTGTTCGACTTTTCCACAAGTTGATCCATTGGACTTCTCTACAAGTTGTTTTGTTGGATTTTTTTCTACAAATGGTTCTGTTTGATATATATATCACAAATTGTTCTGTTGAACATGTTTACAAGTTGTTCTCTTAGACTTTACTACCTGTTGCTCTATTAGACTTTTCTACAAGTTGTTCTGTTAGACTTTTCTATATATTGTTCCGTTCGATTAAATACTACAAGTTGTTCTGTTGGGCTTTCCTTCAAAATTTTCTATTGAACTTTCCTACAGGCTGTTCTGTTGAAATATTCCACAAGTTGTTCTGATGGACTTTTCTACAAGTTTTTCCGTTGGACTAACAACAGAACATGTACACTCAGCATTTTTAGGAAATGTTTGATGGGAAAATTTAGAGGCCAGAAATTGCATAATCTAACAAAAATAAACTCATATACATAGCAATAGGAACATATGAGATATTCACTTTAAATGTACATAAAATATTTATTAGATACTACCATCTTGTGTAACATATGAAACTTAGTGAACCCATAGGTAACTTTCTTTAAATTAGAGTGTACTTTTAACAGAATACATTATATTTTGTACAAGAAAGTGATTCGTGAGTTTAAACTAAACATTTTGTAGTCACCTATATAACAGCTTTTCTTTCTCTTTTTCATGCACAAGGGAACCAAGACAAAAGCTAGATTGGGAAACTTGAGTATCCACATCTCTCTCTGACACTGCTCATTACAAGAAAAAGTCTTTCTGAAATCCGCAAGGAAGTCCCAAAATTAATTTACAAGATTGGTTTGAAAAGTTAATTCCTTTATAGTATAAGACTTACATCTTTATTTGAAATTCCGGCCTAAAAGTTAGCAGAAAGTCCTGTAACACAAAATTAAGACATTACACTAGAAAAAAAAAAAGTCGCGGTCTCATGAGTGAGTACCTCCGTAAATTACATTTTTTTTTGTATAACAAAACCTTAAGAAAGTTGACCTACTTTGTGCTTTGTGACCCTATAAATGTGCGCCGAATTCATTGCTGTATAAATAAAGAGGGGGAAAAGGTCTGTTTACTGGGTCATAGACTAGGGAATTGAATTTGTGGGCAGAGAGGGGGGGGGGGAGAACAGAATTTTGCTAATTTTTAGTGGCTGGAATTTTAATTACTTACAAAAGTATGCGGACAGAGTTGTGAGGAGTTGGAAATTACTTTTCTAGACAGAACCAAGTAGGAATCTAAGCTGTTTTTGCATGTGGTTGGCAGGGCGCTAGCTTGGTGTTCGTTCCATCTCCTCTTTTTTCTCCTTCCTTCATCATGTATTTCAATTTACCTTTTCTTTCCTCGCCCTTTTAAAAACATTTTCAACTATTTGCCATATTGTTTTTACCTCAATATAAGCAAAAGAAAGTACAGAGGAATAGTTCCATTGGGAAATTCATTTGTAAGGAATTACGTTACGAGGTTTGTGTTGGCAAACATTATTTTGAGTTCTTTCATTATTTTAAATCAATATGTACACTGTAAAAACGACATTATACTTTCTTTATATTTTTATTACTATTAGAATTAAGTTATTTATTTATCGAACACAACAGGTTAATAACCTAATTGTGGTGTTCGACATACACATATGATATTTTCTACATACACACGTAGATGTAATATACATATTTGGAGCTGCGTGGTGACATATCTGCATAAAGTATTCATTATTTTATATAAGAATACAATTCACTCATATTTATGTTAAATATATCAATCGCAGGACATTCTTTAAGAATACAATTATATAATGAGCACATTCTCTTAATAGGCGATATGTTTAAAGCTTTAGTCCTTTGGGCCGAGAGGTGGAAGACAGCATTACGCGGTCGAGTTATTCTATGCGGTACATACACCACTGTTTCAGTTAATTTTAATGTACAAGAGTTTGTGTAGGGAAGTTAAGAGAAAATTAACTCTTCTGTTTTCAAGAGATTGTAACCTGTACTTATTTACCAGGTCTAAGTACTTTTCAAATTTAGGATATATTCCAGTTTCTTTGTATGTCAAAACTCGTACA
This sequence comes from Lepisma saccharinum, assembly GCA_022664845.1. Lineage (NCBI taxonomy): Eukaryota > Metazoa > Arthropoda > Insecta > Zygentoma > Lepismatidae > Lepisma > Lepisma saccharinum. Next base: position 1,716 of record JAGDQP010015908.1, on the reverse strand, counting down.
AATTTAGACTGTATAATTTCAATTTGCCGAGAGTTCTTCTGTGTATTAGGATCCCATATTATTGCAGCGTATTCTAACTTTGACCTAACATATGCTGTGTATAAAGTTTTTAAGACATCAATATTCGAGAAATCGCTAGGTAACCTCATTACAAAGCCGAGGTTCCTGTAAGCTTCGCTAACAAGACGATTTATGTGCATGTCGAATGACAGGTTAGATTTAATGGTACCACCAAGATCAGTAATAGAATCGACTCGAACTAGTGGAGAGTCATTAACTTTGTATTCGAATTTCAAATAGTTTGTTTTTCTCGTATATGACATTACACTACATTTATTAATGTTTAATAATAACATGTTTGTTTTGCACCAGTTGGAGACTGCATTAATATCACTTTGTAAAGAGACTGCGTCCAATTCGGAGGAAATACTACAATATATTTTTAAATCATCTGCAAACAAAAATTTGGTGGAGGATGTTATGACAGTAGGCAAGCCATTTGCCAATAACAAGAACAAGAGAGGTCCAAGGTTCGATCCTTGTGGCATCCCAAAATCAACAACATATTTTTCGGCTATAATATTTTTGTAACATACAATGTGTTTACGGTGACACAATTAGCATGATATCAACTGGCGAAGTTACTCTGAGAAGTGGGATGTGACTTGTTGGATGCGCCTTAATTGCCTCCGCAACGCTCAGTTCATCTGAGTCTGGCGCCGTCACTCAATAATTTGCTATTTTGGTAGGTAGAGCAATAAAGATCAACGTTTGGATTTTTCCTTCACATTTTATTATAAATAGAAAGTCAGTAAATTAATAAAAAAGGGTCTCCCGTACAAAACTATGGAGAGTTAAATTTGAGGTGCAAAGTATCTCAATTACTTTCTCTATAAAAGTTTTCTTGATGGTAGTTGACGTTGGCCCAGGCAGTGGATTGTTATCTGGCAGAGAATGGAAGCCTCGTAGCAGGTAGGTGATATAGTGGTGTGGAAAGGCCAATCTCGTGGCAGATCTGGACTTAGGGATTTTGCCTACTTCATAGCAGATAAGGCGACTTGAGTTAGGATGACCTACCTCGTAGCAGGTTCGACCAAGGTGTGGGAAGAGGAGGAGTGTTGGTTGACTATTCCCGTGGCAGAATAGTGTCTCCTATAGCGGCCAGACGCCTTTTATACCAGAGCTTGTGTCCCAGGTACGCTGAATCTACACTTCTAGACGTCGTCTACATCGTCGGCTGTCCTTGGTTGCTGTTGTCGGCTTCCTCCGTTTTCCAATATTTGTTTACAAATAAATAACACGTGTTTTTACGCATACTACCTTGCATAATTCACGTCAGTTTACAATGTGGTTGAAAATCCTCTTCGTTTTGGAGTTACAGCGTTTCCAACTTGGAGCCCCAAATCGACGCCTTACAATGGGAAGAGAATGAATAATTCTCGATAAAGCAGAAACGATGTATCGAATAAAAATTTCGTTTGCAGAAATTTGTTTCTAACAACGTGGTGGATATCAGGAGGAAAAATACGATGTCACCGGGTTGGTTTTCAAGTTGCACTACGTCGTGTAATTACGTATTTGGCGTCCTCTAGTGATGATAAACAACATACATAAAACACACACCGCAGTATTGCAAACTATGGATAGGACTGAAAGGTTTTCGCGATCAAATACTAACAACTTATTTCCTGGGATATTTCATACATAGTTTGCAAC
>JAGDQP010015907.1:25144-41634 GCA_022664845.1 Lepisma saccharinum | reverse complement strand
AACTTTAACAATGTAATGATATTATCGGAATGCATCTCTAAAAATGTCTCATAAATGTCCTTACAAGTACAGTAAAGTTTCCCTTTCTCCTTTAGATTCCTTACAAATGTCAATGCAGTTGTGCTGAGCTGTGTCCGTAGGACTATGATTATAGCATGCTATACATGTTAATGGCAATACCAATTTCCAATGGTCTATACTGCTTATTGTACAATCACGCCTAACTTTTTAGTACAACATTCACAAACTACCCCTATGTACAGTTTCATCAGTACATAGGTTCGAGTCCTTTTGTTGACCATCTTTATAGAATTTGTTCACTAATCACAATGTGCTGTCTCATTATCAGTTTGTTCAATAAAATATAAACAAAGACAATTGTTTTAAACCACATTTGCACAACTCAAATACCATAAATGTTCCATGAATAACGTATTTCTTTAAGTCATGCGCGTTCACAGCTATATCCATCCTTAGATAGGTTCAATAAATATTTTATCTAGCACAACCAATGGCTATTTTTGAAAACTTTTGTTATATTTTCTTAATCTATTACCCATAACGTACGTACATATAAAATTTCAGCTCATTAGCTTAAATGGTATACAAAATGGTTTTTAGGCAGCCATATTTATTTAAAGATGGCGACTTTTCCAAAAACTTCTTACATTTTCGTAATCTACTCGTCAAAATACATCTTTATACCAAATTTTAGAATTCTATCTGAAACGGTATGGAAAATGGTTTTTTCGCCCGCCATATTTGTTTCAAAATGGCGACTTCTCCAAAAACTTCTTACATTTTCGTAATTCTTTTGTACTGATCAACGTTTCTGCCAAGTTTGAAATTTCTATACTTATCCATAGGTGCGTATTCCTTCAAAAAATAATTTCGGCGGCCATATTTGTTTAAAGATGGCGACTTTTGTACAATTTTCTCGTATGTCTGTAATTCTTTTCCAGTAGTCAACGTTTCTACCAAGTTTCAAGGTCTAGTCTTTTAGGCTCTGTATTCTATCAAGACTTCATTTCCACGGCCATATTTGTTTAAAAATGGCGACTTATAAAAACTTTTCTTAAATTTCTTCAATCTAATAATGGCAATACGTCTTCATATCAAATTTTAGTTCTGTAGCTCAAACGATGAGCAAAATAGATTTTATGTCGGCCATATTAGTTATACAATGGCGACTTTTTACAAATCAAAGGCAAAACCAGAATAAGTACATTTCCTAGCTTCAAAACCAGTATATACAACATTCACGTTTCGTCATGAGGTTTACGTCCAACATAAAAACTTTTTCAAATTTATCCACGCTTTCGGAAGGTTTTCAGTTCGAGGTTAGTCAAATTGTATTTTATTCAGTAAAATCACATGTTCTTTTATCTCATTTTCTGTATATCTCAACGATATTCAACAATTTTGCTCATGTATGCTATCTTTCTGTAATTAACCAACGCTTTCGGGAGCTTTTAGTACTATTTCCGTCAATATTACATTTTATTCAGTACAGTAGGTTCTTGTTTCTGTGTCAGTTCCTCTATATCTCAATGCCAACTTATATTCAACATTTGTGCAATTTACCAGCGCTTGCGGGAGCTTTTCTATGCAAATTTAATCAAATTACATTTTATTCAGTACAATAGCTTCTTGTTTCTGTGTCAGTTCTTGTATATGTCAATACCAAGTTATATTCAACATTTGTGCAATTTATCAGCGCTTTCGGGAGCTTTTATATGCAAATTTAGTCAAATTACATTTTATTCAGTACAATAGGTTCTTGTTTCTGTGTCAGTTCTTGTATATGTCAACAGCAAGTTATATTCAACATTTGTGCAATTTACCAGCGCTTTCCTAGCTTCAAAAACCAGTATATTACACATTTGTTTCAATAAAATACAACCAACGGTTTAGTAAACGTTCAAATGTATATCAGCAGTAACTCAATTCTAAGCATTTCTTCAATTCAAAGGTCCAACTAAAATAAGCACATTTCCTAGCTTCAAAAATCCGTATATTTCACATTAGTTTCAATAAGATACAACAAACGGCCTATTAGACGCCTAAATGTGTGTTAGTTCAATATATAATTATGTCATAAGGCGACATTCTGCCATCAGCATTATTACTAAAACAAACAACTAAAGTCTTCACATATGTATTTATCAGTCAGCATTAGTCAAATGTTTCAATACCCGTCCAAGTATTATCTTCTGTAACCATCACCATTATACCGCAACAACCTTAATGTTAAACTTTAACCATTGGTTCTGCCACAAGGCAACAAAATCTAACAGTTGCAGCAACTTAAACTTTAAACATTGGATCTGCCACAAGGTAACAAAATCTGACACTTGGAGCAAGTTAAACTTTAAATATAGGATCTGCCACAAGGTAATAAAATGTAACAGTTGCAGCAACTTAAACTTTAAACATTGGATCTCCGACAAGGTAACAAAATCTAACACTTGGAGCAAGTTAAACTTTAAACATTGAATCTACCGCAAAGAAACAAAATCTAACACTTGGAGCAAGTTAAACTTTAAATATTGGACCTGCCGCAATGCCATTCTTTCCTTTCAACACAAGTCAGCAAAATAGTTAAATTCATGTCAGTTAGTTAATTGTTAATCAAACTAATGTAATTACTAAATATATTTATTTGTGTGTCATATTCAAAGGTACTTGATGTTTCTTGCATTCATACCAATTATCGACAATAATAATTTCGAATTGAAAATATTCTTCTCCATCCGTTCTGCATTTTTTTATTTTCTTCTTCTTAAACTAAATTGGCGTTGGCCCCTAGGCAATGACTTCATTATCTCCAGTTGTGTTGTCTGGTAAAGGGTCGTGGAAAAAAAGCCAACTAATTTTTCTTCCTCTTTTTTCTTCTCGAAACAAAATAATTTTTCTCCAACTCTTTTTTTCCCCTTTTTTTTAAAACTCATTAATTTTTTCTGTTTTCATCATCAACGAAAAAGGCAAAAAGCCTTTAGGGGGAGTACGCTTCTTTCTTCCTAGAGAGGTAAAGGGGCGAGAAGCAAGGGTTGAGCTCAATTTTATTTTTTAATTAGCGAGGTGTCAAGTTCGGGAGTAAATTTTGAAAAACAATTAAATTTTAATTTATGCACTAGATCCGTCTGTTGATCTACTGCTCTCCTCTCTTTCCTTTTTCAGTGGACACGTAAGCTAAAACGAAGTTCTTTCCTACTTTCTTGCTTTCACTTTTCCTTTTCTATGCCTATAAAAATATTACAATTCTTGTGGAGTGCTGATAAACCTGTTGTTCATTTTTATAAGGATACTAATGTTTTCTTTTATTTGTCGTTTCAGGATGAATCCGAATGTGGTCATGCGCCTGCTGGTTCATAAATTTTGCACATCCGATGACGCACCATCAATTGCAGATCGGGAAATTTTCGACCAGATATGTGCCGAGTTATTGGATGAACGACCCACATAGCACAGGATATCCCTGGGATATCCCTTTTAGATCCATAATATGCGTACAATGTCCCAGAATATTTGGGATCAATTAAGGATATCCCTAGGATATCCTTTTTGGAATATTAAACGAATATTCTAGATTGAAGTTTCAGGAAGATTCGTAGAATATTCTGAGAGTATCCCAAAAGAAAAAATGTCCTCGCATATTCGTAGAATATTCTTGAGATATCCCCAGAAATATTCTTGAGATATCCCCAGTAATATCCTTGGGATATGCGCTCATTCCGGACATTCAGATATTCGTAGAATATTCTACGCATGTACTAAGAATATGAGAATATCCTTGGGATATTATAATATTCTCAGGGGGATATTCGTAGCATATTCCTAGGATGTATCTGTGCTGTATGGATAGTGATCGTTGAGCGGTATGAATCTCTGATATAAGAGGACGGTTCAGACCTGGATGTTGACTCAACTGATCGTGAATATGGTGATGAGGTTATCGACATGACATCGCAAGCCATACCAACGCAACATGTGCCAGAAGTGTCGGATGAAGAAGAAACACCGTCATCTCAAGGCAGTAGCTCATCGTATGTTCCGTCAGCGGAAAGAAAGAAGAAGGGAGTCAGCGAACCGTCAGAAGAATACAAAGAACGATTATTCCAGTACTGGACAAGCACAGTTTAAAGAAACAGAAGGTCTCTGGCATCTGTTCAATCCAAGTTTCCAAAGATCAAATCGATTGGCGTGCTGCAGAACTATGAACGATAGCGAGAAAAGATGACGTCGCGCGTGAAGATGAGTACTATAAATACCAGAGTGTTCGAGCACTTCAAAGAAATGTCTGCACGCAATGCCATAATTCACGACAGAACAATCAAACAGTGGGCATTGCAAATCAAACCCAGGTTGATCCAGATGATAAACTGAATTTCAAGGCATCAGATTCATGCATTTACAAGTTTTTAGAAAAGGAACAGGATCGTCTCGCGATCAATTACTCATAGAGTGTCCAAGACCTACGCCTCAAAAGAGGAGGATATACAGCGGAAATCAGATGAATTCGTCAGAAAAATGAAATCCCTGTTCATCGAACGACATTTGGTTCGTAAACAGATCCTGAACACAGATAAAAGTCGTTTCGAGAAAGAAATGCATTCAGGTCGAACACTTCGACAAATGGGCATTAAACGATTATATGCAACTGTAGGATCTACGTCGGCAACGACGCACTCATACATGATAATGCCTGTAATCTCAATGGACGGAGATCTACATTCGCCGATATACATGCTTTGTGCAGAATCCAGCCGGAAATTTCCTCAAAGCAAACCAGCTGATCCATCTTATGCTTCTGGCTCTGCTAACATGAAAAAAGATCAGAAGATAATGCTGACCAATGTATTCTGGCCAAGTGTGTCTACTATATACGAAGAACCCATGCTTCTACTTCTTGATTGGTGTTCAGCCAATACGGATGAAGTGTTAATCGAATCAACAATTCCAGAAAGCATTAGTGAATTTCAATGGCATTTGATTCCACCAGGATGCACAGGACTCATTCAGCCACTGGATGTCTATTTCTTCCGCCCGTATAAAGAAAGCATTTGTTAAGTTCGTGACTGATGCCATTATCGCGACCGAAGAGTTCAACATCTGGCATCGGGACAACTTCATTCGTCTCCAATCCTTCACTCATTATCAGTTTTCGTCCCCAGGGTTTCGAAACACTAGAATAAACTATATTTTGTCAGTGAATGACGTTGACTTCATCGTTATAGCCTCTGCCTTCACCGATATTTTTGGGCTTTTAATATTCCGTCAACACTGAGAATGTCTACAGCTGGCAACACTGACGGTGCTTCACATTAGTTATAATCATTGTATAATCATGACATTAGCTATAATCATGGTAAGTTACACTTCATTCTTTGCTTTCGTTTATGAGAAACTGGCAAAAGAAAACGGGTACGGTTTTACTGGAACGAAGCACCAGTTCACCCTTAACCCGTTCTCCTGCCTCTCACACTCCTGCCCCGAAAAAAATAATATCACATTATGACTTCCTACCCTGTCCCCCCTCTGTTTTGGAAACAGTCCGGCGAAAATCCCCGGTACTTGGTTCGTAAGGTTCCGTTGTAAGTGTAATGCTACATTTTTCAATACATATTTCGTGCTCTAATGATAAACCATTTAAAATATATAAAAATATTCTTTGGAACCGAACTGTAATTGCCTATAATTTGATAAAGTTTATTTTATAGTAATGAAAAATTAATCATATCCCTAGTAGGATTGAAAATTTTCACGTCCTGCTCCAACAGTTTATACAGAAAACCGTAAAATAATATTGAACTCCTATTCTCAGGAAGACATTTTCTCAATCGCATTTGTTCAACTTAAAACCAAAACTATGTAGAGACTGTCAAACAGTTAATTACGCTCAAATAATTCAACATTTACCTCTTCTTCTCCTATTTAAATTTGTCCTTCACAATGATCCTGAAATTCTAAGTGCAAGCAAAAAAACCTAAACCCCTATGTATTATTAAAGTTATTTAAAGACCTACAGCAGCTGTTTAATAGCTGACGCCTAGCGTTTAGTACCTTAGTTTTCAAAAGAATATTCATCAATAATTCTAATGCAATAACAATTAGTTCACAGCTTTTGCTGAATCAAATGTGACCAATAAACAAGCTTCTATCGCTAGGAGAAAATTATATCAGGAATAGATTAAATAAAACCGCCAATTATTATATCTAGAAAAGAAAATGTGTCTTTAGAACATAACCCACATCTTTTTCACTCCTTCAATTGCTAGTGAAAATATCTTATTCTTTCAAGCGTAGAAAGTATCTCTCCTCCTTATCATATATATACATAAAATGTTTTTCGGAAAGTTGTTATCTATTTCTCACACCAATAATCTATACAAAATAATATTTAAACTAAAAACAGACGCGCAGACAAGCCGCCATTGTCTTATTGATACCAGCAAAAAGAGATGTGAAATTGTTACCAGTAACAATGGCAGAGGTGAACGACATAGGGATTCGTTAACCAATAACAGTGACAGATTCAAACGACATAAGGAATCGCTAGAAACGGCTGTGATCAGTGTTGACAACTGCAGGTGTAAAAATAAAACAACACTTGACAACCAATAAAAAGTCTGTAGAACGCGCTAAATGAAAGTTTAAAAGTCGCCAAGAAGACGCCAAAGAAATCATAGGCGGTGTCCTTATAGGCCACCAAATGAGTGCAAAATGAAAATTATGTACTATTTATATTTCCACTCTGCAAGAACGAAAACAAATATTATGTTGCCTTCCTAGAGACGACGTCGAAATGTATTTTTACTAATTTGAATTTGGTTCAAACAAAATTTCGCTTGCAAAAGCTAGAGAAATAATGATATCGGCAGAACAAAAACGGAACCACTACGAAATATCTTTGAAGAAATTTAATATTTTCAATTAATAAAATCTGACCAAGAGAAAATTCCTAAAAACGGAAACTTGAATATTTCAGTCATGAGCAAGTAATACATAGTTTATATGCAAAAAAATATGTTAGGTATGTCGTTAACATGTCATTGCGTATATAAAAATATACTCAGCAGAAGTTCTCTAAAACTAAAATAAATATATAAACCTCTCAAAAAAAGTTTTATCTGAAAGAAACACTGGTTTTGATAAGTAAAAGACAAGTTTGTATCCCCTTCTAATATGTATGCGGTGATACAATTACTTTGAAAGATCGCAGGAAATAAGATTTCACAAAACTATTGCATTAATTCTGTCTTTAACTACAAATTTTAATATAATTTTAAGTCCTTTAGGTACATTTCGCTTACAACGTGAATCAAACTCAAACCCCTCCTGGTTATAAAGCGTGTCGAATATGTCTTTCATCCAATAATTTACAAGTTCAAAGCTTGTTAATTCAAGGAGATGTACTGAAAATCTCTCTTTCAATGCCATAAGGTTGTATATAGTGTAACGTTCTATATTCTAATACTTCAGCAGTCCAACTTATACACGTGTATCTCTACAATCTGACAAGGTTTGGTTTCCTATTCATTTGTATCAAAGAAAGTGCTATTTCTATTCAACTTAAATCTACTAAAAGTATGAAGACTACAAGCGTTTAATAGCATTTACTCAAGCAAACACTAATTTTTATAAAATAAGCTAACAATTTCACTGGTTAGCTACGGAAAAATAATATTTTCTGTACTCTCGGATAATGCATATATTATGTTTGTGCCAAGTTTGGCACAGGTAGGCCTAACTGTATGAAAGCACAATATTCTACATACTCATATATTTAAAACGTTCTTCCAATAATGAGTTCTTAAAATATATTTAGAGATATATTTTCAATTTATGACGGATATTTTATGATATATTTAATTTATGAGGACAACTTCAAAACTTATAATTTACTGACCTTTTTACCTAACAATTTCTTTGAATTAAGAACGATTCTCAAAATATGCCGGAATAACTATATTCTATGAATATTCTTCAAATATCTTTAAACAGCCTACTCCTTACTAATTATATATGAGTTGCTTCTAACTGTAATTCTTAACGGTCTAAGCTATGTGACTCAACACGAAGGAATGCTGAACATCATAACAATAGCGGACGGCATAGTCTATTTCCTCAAAATCAAACCAGAAAATTATTTTTCTTATTGTTTGCGTGAAACCTTCATCGCACATGAGATTGTTTAAGCAGCAATTCTTTTACACATTACACAGAAAATTTAATCACCTCACTTCTGATAAAAAATATTTCATTTCCAAGAAAATGATAATTACTGTGAACCTTATCTGAGAAATTAAGTGTAGGAAACTTGTTTCTAAAATTATCTGCTTTCACTATTTCCTACTTTTGCGGAAAAGTAAATATGTTTGGAGAAGAAATAATGAATTTGTACTTACCGTAAACAAAATATAATCTTATAGAATACTTTTATTAGTACAGTAAAAAATTTCACTCTAAGACTGTCGTGAAAGACTGCAAAATACTAAGCGCATCACCTGAGTTATTGTATATGAATTTTAAGTGCTACTCGGAACTGTTATTTTTATAACAGTTTAAAGAAAATTAACTGCTGTTTATAACAGTGATTAGTAACAGTTATATGGACCAACCTCAGATAGCCATTTTCGGACTTTGCCAATTTTCAGTAGAATTTAGAGTAAGAAATACCAAGTAAAATTTCTCGAAAAAGGTTGTCTACAAATATGTTTAGAACATATAAAAATATTTCTTATTACTTGTTTTTCAGTTATTTACTGTCTAGAACATTGATTTAAACGGTATTATCATAAAATTCTGATTTAGGTAAGGTTAGTCATTGGATATCTTCAGAATATCCCAATCTAGAATTTCAATTTCACGAAACTATTCAATATTTTGACTGTTTAATGTGTTTTAAATAAATTCTGAAATAGTTATTGTTTAATAAAATTATTCAAATATCAGTTTCCACGCAAGCACAGCAGGCAAAGAAAAAGTTAAAAATTAGCTTGACTTTCATTTGTCACAAACTTGCACCACATAATCCGATCAATATTATTTCACATATAATCGAGCTCTTCTCACTTCAGACCTCCTTTACATGCCATAATATTTTAACCTTATCACTCGAGATCGTTTGCAATTATCACTGTTGTTTATATTATTTATGTCAGGTACATAATGTCACCGTTGTCAGTTAGCATTCGTTAAACCTCTGGCGATGGTCGTTCCAAGCAATTGTCTAAGCAAATTGATCACGTTCAGTCATATCTTTCTGTTGGGACACTATTGGATCTTAAATGTTATTTTAACAAATTATTGTTATTATAATAATAATTATTATTATAAGCTTTAATTGTGTATATGTCTTTTGTTTTTATTTCTCTTTTATGTTATTTTGCTAGCCAACCAGTGCTCGAACAGCAAATCAAAACTGATGGTTCGGCTGGAATGTATGTATTTCCGTACAAAGTAGAGTTTCTGCAAGTTAGATTTTTATGTTACACTGGTAGTTGATAAGGCAATAAATCATAGTTTGCCAGCTACCTAACACCTGGATAGTTCTATGTCAAGGAATATTCGAAATGAACTTTCCATCAGGAAACAGGTTGTTCCCCCTTGAATATCACTGGTTTTAAAATAATTTAAATATATACAATATTTTCAGAGACGTAAGCAATATCATTTTATATTCTTCTCAACCAAAATTTAGATTAAATACATAACAAATGAAATTAATCCACTGATTGAGTAAAATATTTTACGTCTAGCAACAGTACTCAAAGTTTCTTTAAAGTTCTTAGAAAATTTACTTCTTCACAAAAGAGTATGAAAAAGGTAAAGCTATCCCCTTTGCGATACGCAGACGCAGTGAACGGCGTGGGAAATGCAGATTTAGTGCTCCTCGTTTACTTGATCTATAGCACAAAGTAAGGTAGGTTGGTCAGTTCTACGTATAACCGGCTTTACCTTCCCAAGATGTCCAACAATATCAAGGACATTCTTGTATTCAGTTTCGTAGGAGGCTTATTGCACCTCACAGCTCCAGGCATAAAAACAATTTAAAAAAGTATCCAGTGTTCTAGCCAGAATTTCAACCCGGGGCGCGCCATTTATATTCATATTATTTCAGCGTGATACGTACACAACAAATGTACAAGAAGCACATAGTGCAATTAAAAGTATATATTCCAGCAAAAATTTAAAATTAACTATATTCCTCACTTCAAATAGGGGTTCTCTCATGCTTTGGGTCCATCCCTGCTCATGTCATTTAAGCTTCTTAAAGACAATCATCATGTGTTCTTCCTCTATCTTCATTCCATCATTAACAAACAATCTAAAATAATATAATAATTGTAAAAATCCCAAAGCCCTGAGCCTAAGTTGCCAGAAGCCCGTAAGTAAATTTGCTAACAAGTCATGATTCCACTTTATACTATCTTACCCCATCTCAACCTGAGTGTAAGATGCATAAAGGTCATAAACGAACAATATTTCGGTAGCAACTTTAACTCAATTTCCATTGACCTATCTGATCTCGGACTGAGTCTAAACGCCATAAATAAATAATATTTTGGTAGCGAGCTACAATTCAACTTTTTACTGACCTACCCCATCTCGGCCTAAGTCTAAGATGCCTAAGGACCATAAACGAACAATATTTCGCTAGCAAGTTATAATTCAAGTTTTTAGTGGTTCTATCTTTAAGTGAACTCAGCAATGTTTACTTTAGAAATCCTGCACCATATTCACAAATCAAATAATATTTACAAAAGAGACCAAAAATTCAGTTCTCATCACAATTGTCAAGTTTGATTTCTACCTAATAAAATAATAAAGACCGCCGTAAATATGAAACGATGAATAGCCTGAACCAAATTTGCCCAAAGGTATTAAAAGTAAATTTAAAATCGAGATTTTTAATTAAGAAATCCACCTAATTTCGCAACTGGTCGTTCTAGCTGGCAAATTACACTGACTCGAACATATATAATTATCTGATCATAGAATATTGTAAGATTAATATCCATAAACAGGTTTTATGTCAAAGTAACATAAAATTGTTTGTTTGAAAAATAGAAGTTTGTATTCTACTAACGGGTTCAATAAAATAAGCAGGAATTCTGCGTGTATTTCTAGTTTTGGGGGGACTTCCATAAATTGATAATTTTTTGTGCCTCATACTAGTGGAAGTGATATTTTAAAAGCTAAAGTGGTCCCCTCAATATATTCCCATTCTCTTGAAAAAAAGCAAGCGTTTACAATGATTTTTCAACAAGTGTATAAGAAATATACAACAAGTACATTTCCCCATTTCTAGCTAAAATTCTTGGCTTTCCACAGGCCTCTACCGAAATTATTAATTTCAGCACTACAAAATTTAGTATTTCACTTGTATTCAGAGACTATGTATTAATATTTCACAGTACTCCAATTCAAATCTTCTTAATTTCGGTCCAATCAAATTTTTAAAAAGACAAAATCCACCACACCTCACGTTTAACTTCTGTTGCTGAGCATTAGTGAAAACTGTTAGTCTATTTCCAAATGGGACAGGTCACTGTAGTTTCATGTTAAAGTAATCGTTTCCCATTGCAAAGGGCAATTAACCCTAGAAATTAATATGTTTTAAAGAGATAAAATCTATATTGTATTTCAGTTTAACAGCCTCAAATTAGATACTCCCGGCGGTGACATCAAATTTTACTAAAGGCTTTCACAAAAGATAATCTAACGTCACAACTGGTAATGTTATATTATCTTAGCACCTTCCAAACGGTTTTGCTGACGGGCAATACCCGTGGTTTGATGCGCGGTTTCACGGCCAGGTACACCGAGCGACAACATGACGCTTATAAAATGGCGGTAAAAATTAAAAATAATTTAAAAAAAATATTCAGAAAATTCAAATTTAAATATTTCTCCTCCCCTTGGTCCAAATTCAACAAAAATTTTAGCATACCTGCATAACACATATAGTAGCACTAACAAATATCAAGAAACAGCCTCATGGCCATATAATAGTACTACCACCAAAAAGGGCAAAAGTCTGGCATTAACTACTGTACCGGTACTTATCGTACTTTTGATGACCATGTAACAAATATTTTAATAATGAAGAAGAGAAAAACACAATGCGGAAACACCAAAACTATTACCGAACATCATCAATAAGAATTTAAGTGTACAGGGAAAGAAGGGAGTAAGTGCACTTTATAACAAATGAGTTTGCACCCTTAACAAGTACTGCACAATGAGAGCTATTTGTTCAGAAAGTTTCAATCCGAAAGTTCCAAAACTCACAAAATTAGAGCGGTTTTTAGAATATAAAATACATAGGAGTTAATGGGAGAGTTGGACTTTAAAATACCCATTTCTTTCGGTGTACACTTCAATTGTTAAGAAAGGCCGAAACGAACTGTTGAGCTTCTAACGCCGGAACCTAGTTTTCAGTAAGTGGGGTCCGAACCACTTCATTCAATAGTCCTTCACGGACACGAACGCGCACCAAGAAGTAAATATTATATTAACGCTATATTTTTGTTTCGAGGCGCCTAGTTAACTACCAAAGTTTTCCCCATTATTTGGAAGAGCCCTGTACAAGGGATTAGGGATTTTGTATATAGGGATTAGGAATGTAATGGATATCAGTAATGTTGAGCAATTCTCCACCAAATTTTGTACAACTTCGCCTTATTTAACCTTGGAAATGCCGTATATTATTTTGATCCTAGAAATTTGACAGACGGATTTTAAATCATAAGATATTCCCGTATACGCGATAGAGGTAGTTGACCGGATTAGTACGCTAGTCCATTGACTCCAAGATTGTGGATTCGAATCCTGCCTAAGATATGGATGTTTGTGTGATTTTAACTTAAAACTAAAGGTAGTTAGGATAAATCAGAATTTTTAGTTACATGTAATAAGTAATATAAAAAGTATTTAAAGCTTGCTTAGGGGAAGTAATATTTTTTTAAAAAATTGATAGTGGTTATGCAACGGAGCATTAAAGCAGATCATAAGGTTGAGAGCTCGAATCCAGCCACAAATAAGTGCAAAAATTAACACCTCTTAAGAAACTAAAATCCATTACGCATAAGAGAACGGGCGCACGGGGCTCGTGCAGGGTTCTGGTTTGCGTTAGTATTTCGAGACAACATATTAAAACTCTCTATATATAAAATTTTATGTTAGTACTTTCTCCTCTCATCAACTCAAAACCGCCTGACCGATTCCAATCACTTTTCGCACATGATTAGATGATGGCCCAGTTTAAGTTCAAACAACAATCAGAAATAACTAAACAGCCTTGCCTTTATAATTTTAATTTGGATTGTTGTTAGTAAAAATATCTACATTTAATGTTTTAAAGCATTATAGTATTATTTGCAGTAGTATTAGTTGTAATAATAATAATAATATTTGTAGTTTGGTCTAGAAATCCCCTAATACGTCTGTTCGTGATCAAGGTGACGCGCAGTGCTGACCCCACGGCCGTCACTCAGAGAGACGCAGTGACACCAACCGCGGATAGATGGCGCTAGGGCAGGCTCAGGATCTTTCGGTCTGTAGCGCCAGTGGTTATTTATTTATAGTATTTGTAGTAGTAGTAGTAGTAGCAGCAGCAGTACTAGTAGTAGCATTAGTATTAGTAGTACTAGTAGTAGTATTGGTAGTATTAAGCAGTAGCAGTATATGTTGTAGTGGTAGTATTAACAGCAGTATTAGTAGTAATATCTTAATTAAAATTAGTAGTAGTAATAGTAGAAATAGTATCAGCAGTAGTATTAGTATTTGTAGTGCTACTAGTAGTAGTAGTATTAGTAGTGGTAGAGTAGTTTTAGTAGTAATAGTATTAGTAGCAGTAGTAGTGTTAGTAGTACTACTAGTAGTAGCAGTATTTGTTGTAGTGGTAGTATTACTAACAGTAGTAGTAATTGTAGAAGTAGTAATACTAGTAGTAGTATTATTAGTAGTAGTAGTAGTAATAGCAGTAGTAGTAGCAGTAATATTAGCGCTAGTATGTTAGTAGTATTCGCAGTAATGTTAGTAGTACTAGTAGAAGTATTATTAGCAGCAGTAGTAAGAGTAGTAGTAGTAGTAGCAGTATTAATAGTATTATTAGTAGTAAAAGTAGACACAATATTAGCAGTAGTATTAGTAGTAGTTTTAGCAGTAGTGTTAGTAGTAGTATTAGTAGTAGCCTTAGTATTAGTATTATTAGTAGTAGTACTAGTAGTATTAGTAAAATAGCAATATTAGCAGTAGTATTTCTAGTAGTAATAGTAGTAGTAGCAGTAGTAAAAATTGTACTATTCATTGTAGAAGTAGTATTAGCAGTATTATTATTAGTAGCAAGAGTATTAGTTGTAGTATTAGCAGTGGTATTAGCAGTAGTAGTATTAGTAGTGGAGTAGGTTTGGAAGTAGCAGTGGCACTAATAGAATTAGCACTAGTATTAGTAGTAGTAATAGTATAGTACTATTAGCAGTAGTAGTAGTAATATTTGTAATACACACACACACACACACACACACACATATATATATATATATATATATATATATATATATATATATGTATGTATATAAGGTGTAGTAGTTTTGGCTATCTTCTCTGTTACTAGTAACGCAATAACGATTGTAGTATATGACTTTTAAGTCCATGAGCTGTACTATATATTATAATAAACATGATAATTTATTAAGGATAGATCAAGCACAGATAACAAATAGACAGATAGAAGAGATATAGAAAGAAATCCTTGGGTAACCTTTCACACGATTTTCCCATTCGAGAAGGAAAAATATAAACAGCAATATCATGACGACACATCTGTGATTTTTCATTGAATATTGAAGCATTGACTCGAATTATCAAACTTGGTTGTTCTCAGTCTGGTTACGTCCTGCCCGTTTGTGCCCGGACCGTTCTCAGCCAGGCTCGAGATTTGGACGAGCCGGGCAAAGAAAACAGACCCAGCCGGGCCGGGTCGGACCTGGTTGGGCTATCTTCGGGCCTGGGTTTGCACGTCTCTGATCATGGGTTCGATGCCAGCGGCCGACCATCTTGACTGTGGTTTTTCCAGGGCTTTTCCTCAGTCACACCAGGCAAATATCGGTATTGCATCTTTAACATAGGCTTGGCAGACACCTTCCTGATTTCTTTCACCTTCCCTATCCCGGCCTGGGTCTTAGATGCCTAAAGGCCATAAATAAAATTCAAACTTTTTGTCAATTCAAAATGCGTAATATTAATTCCAGGAGGGGAGGGGGACAGGGGAAATACGCAGACTGTGCATCCTGAAGCGTTAAAATATCATTTATTTCCGTGTCTTCCACTAATTTTCTTTAACTCTTTCTATCCTTTCTTATATCTTTGTTCGCTTTTCCCCGTCTTCTTCCATGCTTTCTCGCTCTCTCGCTTTCGTGCTCTGCACCCTCTCTCTCCCTCCCCCTTTCTCTGTGTTTGAACAAGACAAGTTTTGTTCAAATACAAAATGACGATTCCTGCATGAAGTCCATATTATAATTTCCTTCTACTTTGAATTAATTTCTGTCTCTAAGAACTTGTAATGAAATGTGTATGTAATTTCTGCCTATCTCGTGGTTCTCTAAATGATGCTGAAAAACTTTCCTCCTCCAAATGGGGGCTATCCTGGCATGTCATGTTTTGGCGCATATTTGTACTGTCATGTTAATTGTCTAACTATTATACGACCAGTGAAACAATTCTCTTGGAGGAAAGCACTAATATTTCTTATAACTCCAACTTCCATTTACTTTTGTAAGTGGCTGTACAATCAACATGCTGAAAAGAAGGGAATACAGGTTCACGGAAAGGCGATGAACGTAGTTGATGAGTATCTTTATCTAAGCCAGCTCAAAACATCGAATGGCAAATTGACGGATTAAATAAATTGAAGATGTAAAATGGCGTGGATTTCATTTGGAAGACTACACTTTTTTTCGAAAGGAAACTATCAGTGCGTCTCAAGCGTAAAGTTTATAATCAATTTATCTTACCCGTAATGATGTGCGACTGCGAAACTTGGATATTGAATGCGCAAAGGACTCAAAGTTAAGAGTTACACGAAGAGCAATGGAGAGATGCATGTTAGGAATAACTAGGAGAGAGGAAGACAAATGAATGGATTCGCGCACAAAGGTAGAAGATAGAAACAAGACTGCGAAGAAGATGAAGTGGAGATGGGCCGGTCACATAGCTAGACGAATAGATGGAAGATGGACGACGAATGCACTACATTGGATACCCAGAGAAAAGAAACTACCGAGACGACGTCGAAATCCAAGATGCTTAAATGAAATCAATCGTTTCTCAGGAGCTATATGGATGAGGACCGAGATATGTGGAGAAAAGGAGACCTTCATTCAACAGTGGATAGAAAACTGTTGAATATGATTATCTATCTATCTATCTATCTATCTATCTATCTATCTATCTATCTATCTATATATATATATATATATATA
>JAGDQP010015907.1:0-25044 GCA_022664845.1 Lepisma saccharinum | reverse complement strand
GTGTGTGTCTATCTATAAAGATTTTTCTTTTATATATTGATCTAAATGAGTTACCTATTTATTTCTAGTCTGGCAAGTAAATAATTAAAACTCGATTGCATGATCATATCAGCATGTGAGGCTCTGTTTTTCTTCCTAAAGCTATTACTACATATAAGCTGTTATTCTTTTTAAGAAAATAAAACTTTCCAACATTCCTCTATTAAGTGGTAGAGATTCGAAAATTTTGTTGAGCGCATACTTTCAGAGAGTTTGGGAAAATGTACGTCAAAGTGTAAGTACGGGTTGCAAAAATGTCAGTGCGTGACGGTAACATTATATAATGTGCCACGCCTTATTTCGTAATCTAACTGTTTCTTTGAAAAATACCGAAACACGACAGTGCAAGTTTTGAGAGGCACGAATTATTATGACAAATTTAAACATGTTGCTCCATTCCTGCAATCTAGTGGCAAAACTTTCAATTTTCAATGGCAACATGGGTAAAGTAACACGAAACTTAAATGCTTGTTTGAGTCTATTTGTAAAAGTGTTACTGTTTTGGAATTTCATCAAACGCTTTAGAATAAATCGCATTTCAAGCTTTTTCTTATTATACACAGGAAATTCTCAAAGAGGTATTATTTTACTTATTAAACCTTATGGATACAATTAACTACCCATTATAAACTTCGTTCTGATCAACATTAAGCGTTTATCCTTAATGCTGTCTAAAAACCTTTATTTTCCGTAAATGGCAACATGGATCAACTTAAACATCATTTGAAAGTTGATTCGTTGATTCTATATTTAAAAAATATTATTTGTTTAGAAATTCAGTGAATACTTTGTGATATATCGAGTTTTGAACAGGCACATTCTTTAAATTTAAAAATCGTTAGCGACATTTTAAGTTGCCAAATTAAATGTTCGAGGTTTCTTCCATCAACCACCACATACTAGAAGAGAACTGATAAAAATAAAATTAGGTTTGGAATTCCGTTAAAAACTACGAGCCCGTATAATATTTGAAACTGTTACACACAATAAGTTTGAAATTTGTCTATGTTGTAGCGCAAGACTCGGGGAACATCACTGCCAATTTTAACGGAATTAAGCCATATTCTGCGTCCGGCTCTTTAACGTTATTTGTTTAAAATTTATGCTGATAAAGTGGTCGTTATTGTTAAAGTGTTTCCGTTGCACCGTATTACAGTGATAAGTTATTTCGAATTCTTGATTAAAACTGTGGAAGAAATGACTATGTAAAATGTTAGACTTCTGGAAGATTTTACTTTAATAATTGTGCGAACTGTCTAAACATTATTCTTAAACAAGAATTACTGGGTTCTCTTTTTATTTTCTCTCTGGTAACAGCAGTTGACAAATCTTATTACATGCATTCTTGACAATACATTTCCTACATAAGAGGAAGTCAGCTTTAAACCAAATTTGTCACTGTTCAACTGAAAACAGTGACTGAACACAATGTCCGATTTGTGCGCTCTTGACCGCAAAGAAGTTATGAAAGGTTAAATTAAACACAATGATATACCAAGCAGTTCTCTTCTACTGTGTGGTGGTTAGTGGATAAAACCTCGAACGTTTAATTCGGTAACTTAAAACGTCGCTAACGATTTTTAAATTTATAGAATGTGCCAGTTCAAAACTCGATATATGGCAAAGTGCTCACTAAATTTCTAAACAAAGAGCATTTTTGTAAATAGATTCAATGGAACTTTCAAATAATGTATAAGTTGACCCACATTGCCTTTTACTGAAAATGAAGGTTTTGCCACTAGGTCGCAGTTAATAACGGTACAGGTTTAGTGTTGATCAGACAGAAGCTTGCTCACGTCGCTTCTACTTTCTAATGGGTATTTAAAAGTATTCATAAGGTTTAATAAGTAAAATATTATATTTTTTTGAAAAAAAAAAAAAAACTGTGCATAATAAGTGAAAGTTTGAAGTGCAATTTCTTCCAAAGTACTCAATAAAATTCCAAAGTTATAACGTTCTTGCAAATAGCATCAAAGGAGCTTTTAAATGATGTGTTATTTTACTCCTATTGTCATTTAAGAAAAATGAAGGTTTTGCCACTAAACCGCAGGAAATGGGGCAACACGCTTAAATTTGCCATAATAATTCGTATCCCTCAAAACTAAAGTTGACGTGTTTCGGTATTTTTCGAAGTGACTACTAGATTACGAAATAAGGGTGTGGGAACATTTTTTGTGCCACACTATATAGTATTTTTAATGTATTCGCATTATTAAATCAAGAACGAGATACCCAATATCTCTTCCAGCATATTATATGCCCCATTCGCATTTTTCGAACTGCTCGGAGATTTACGGCAATTACAGTTGAGAAGCATATTTTGAATGGCAGTTTGTGACGCGTGGTATTGCTCATTACATGATTTACACAAAATTTATTATAATTAGGAAAGGGTTTGGAATTATTTTTGTTCATCACTTGACTCAAACGCACCACATGAAAGAAGTTTACTTTTCACCAAATATTCTGCAGCCTACAGTACTTTTTATTGTACTGTACATTGAAAGCCGCACCCTCACCGAATCTGACAGTGTTACAAACTGACCCCACACTATGTTAATGATTTACACAAATCTATTGTGTTTAGAGAAAAATTTCAAATGCCTTTTTTTCCCTCAGCATTTGACTGTAACCCACCATATGAAAGTAAGTTACTTTTCATCAAATATTCTGCAGTGTATAGTCCTTTTTAGATGTGGAGCTTCGCGAACTGACATAATTATGCAGGCAATTTTTATAATCCTTGCCAGGCCTAAAGGAAGATTATTAAGACACAAACCAATAGTTTATATCAATATAGAATAAAATTTAATATCACTTTTAAATTTTAAATACCTAGATTTATAGCTTAATAATTGACTGTTAAAATGAAGTAAAATTGTAGTTTTTTTTAATTACCCCAAATAGAAGCTCATTACGCATTTGCACTAATCACGTTTCAAATTTCTTTATGTAAATATAGATCGCATACCTTCCAAGAATCGATTTCACTATTAACATAAATCCACTGTGTAAGTTTTTACTATCAGGTATGACATATTCATGGAATTGCTCTATAGTTATTTTTTAAAGTAACTCCAAAGTACTCCCAAACCATTGCATTTTAAAAGAAAAAAACAAATACTAATATTCAGCATCACGTACATTGAGGGAATGGATATCCGCTCCTTGTGTATGACTTTGATGTTTTTTCTACGAACCTTCTTTTCCTCCTTTCTGTTCCAAGTGCAGGTGGCTTTATTTTCTTTGCCCCAAGTCAACAGGAATTCCATAATAAAGTCTCCCAAATGAAATGTTCAATTTTCTTTTTCCTCAGGCGATGACCTCTCGAAAATATTTGAGTACCACCACCAGCTCATCGCGTAGTGTCTTTGATTCTTTTACTTTTTTTTTCTTAACTACCTTCCCCGTAGTCTCCAATGTCATTTTAAAAAACTACAAACTGTTGATTGCTGCTTAGGGAACAGGTGTTTAAATTGACATTAGAGAAACTAAGTTTTCAGAAGAGGCACGCGAAATTTTCATGCTCACTTCTGCTTCGCTGGGCTTTCAAAATTCAAATAGTTACCTTCTGCTTCTCTTGCCATGTACTAACTAACATATATCACTGCAGTAAATGTTTGTGGATACCGGTTGAAAGCAGATGGCGCCGGAAGCAAATGCGCTTCCACAAGAGTAAATAAACAAGCAAATGAATTTCAAAATTGGAGTCTGAATATTTGTGAGCGTATGTGACAGAGGATGGGAATTTATCAGTGTATGTTTGTACAGTTGTTTCTTTCCCTCTCTTAAATTGCCTATGCCAAACTCAAAATATTCATTAATTAAGACTGCGAGCGATAACATTTTCCTGGAAAACGTACGCAATAGAAACGGAATAGGACTTAAACGAAGACCAACTTGTATGCTCGTGTTCATGTAAGATGGTAACTGTAACTATAACGGTAATGGTAACTGTAACAGTAATCCCATAAGTAATGTCGCTCTTTTGGCATAATAATGAAAAGAACAATAATTGTACCAGGAACACAATTTTCTATCGTACTATTCATCTGTTTTTACAATTCTTTTCCACTGGGTTGATAACCGCACTTGAAGAAAGCTCTGAATTTGGACAAAAAAAAAAAATCGCCTACTGCTTGTCGTACGACCTCCATGTTTCGCAGTGTTTTCGTGTCACGATGGTTGTGTTGTGAAGTCTACCAAGCAGATGGATATCGGTAGATACAAGTTCCGTTGAATACGATAAGTAGACATTTTCTCCACGTCTAAATTAATTTAATTTCCCATAGGATCCTTTTCGTATGTGGGCAGTTGTTGTCTCCGTGGATCAGCATATGCTTACGATTGACTAGTGCAGAGGAGAGCAATTTTTTCAGTAATGTAGCCTGTAGTTGTACCATAGAGATGAATTTCGGCCCTGGCCCAGCCTGACCGGGTCAGGCTTTGCTAGGCTAATTCCTGCTATAGTCCGTAAATTTTCCATTTGTTATGTGGATAAACAGAAATTACTTTACTAAATCGGTCGGGATAAAATTTATATGTTTTGTCAACTGAATGTTAAAGTTATCAATACGTAGTTCTTGACTGCATAAGCTCTCAAAAGCATTGTCATGTCGTATAACTTCATGTTTAACCAGGGTTTATTTCAGAGAAATCCTTTCGGGGAATAATTGTAAAGCTCCGAAGGTACTTTTGAGGTCTCCAGGGGACTTGAAATTAAGTTCGATATGCTATTACTAATATTTTCGAACGTTTCTGGAGCATATTAGCGTGCTCTGGGAACAATATTTCTTGTGCCTTCCGAAAGAAACGCTCATTCTTTTTGTAGAGCCCTGTAATTGGGTCGAATTCAAGATGTGCCGGCTCAGGCCCACACACAAAATAGATCGGTCCGAAAGGTGAATAATTGCGTTCGCAACTCACTTTTCCGGCTGGGCCGGACTTTCCCGCGTTTTCCAGAATCGTATCGGGCCAGGCGAGTCGGGCCCAGATGAGGATTTTCCTAATTCATACATCAGAAAATATTGCACTATAAAGTTCGCTAAATTTGTTGTTAAACGTTGCAATCCTAGGTGTGTTCGGTATTGAGATTTCCATACCGAGTTTCGGTATGTTCTGGATACCGGATTACCGATATACCGATTTTGGAAAATGCCGAAATACCGATAATACAAAAATGCCGATATACCTAAATACCGATAATACTGATATACCGAAATACCGATAATACTGAAATTCCTAACGGCCGAAAACAATGATATTGAGCAATATGGAAGTAGGGAGTAGGTACCTTTGAACACGTTGTTGGGCAAATTTAATAATTTTGCTTCCTCACACTCAGAGAATTTGTTCAGAGAGATAAATTACATATGTATTGGAACATATACAACTCGCCGAAGAAAATGACGTACTTCATTGTCACCTTAAAGCAAGGACAAGAACTGGTGCCCCCCTAGGGGGTTGATTTGAACAAGGTTGGGGCTTTGACCACATCCTTAATTTTATTACAAGATCATTTAATTTCTTAGTGAATGCTTCTAGATACAAATACAGAAGCAGAAGAATGTAAACTAAAGTTTTACTAGCCATACAGAGAATATAAACTACGCAGTTGTTAATAAACGTTGAACTTACTTGCTTGTTTCTTTATTTGGTGTTACGATTATGAGAATTGCATAACCATTAGACTTGCATAAACTTTGAACTCGTACAATTTTGTTAAAAATGTTACACATAGCCTAACTGAAATGCATTTATACTGTTAATATGTTGCCAACTAATTTTTCTTCTCAACAGTAAATTTTAGCTGTAGGGGCATAAGCTAGTACCGTGTTCAAATTTACCCCCTCTTTTTGTTCACAGATGCCTCAGTACGTCCAATTACGAACATTTTGTTATTAGGGGAGAAGGGAAGGGTTATCAGAAAGCAACAAGGATTATTTAATGCGTAAGGAGTGTAGTTACTTCGTAAGTTAACATGGAAAGATATGCTACAGTTCTCCTCTCTCCAGAAGTTTACAATATCTGAGATGAAACTTTACTTTGGTACCCACAAATTACATCAAGCACCATACTTCGCCAAGTAATGCACACAAATGGTGAAAAACAAATGACAGCTGTGTGGCATGATGTAAGCAAGTTATAAATGTTAGACACAAGAAATTTCATTTTATAAATTAAAAGTTAGTTCCACTGTTCTAAGGTGCCTCCCGTTCAAATGTGGCCCCTCTCCCCTACTCATGGACGTATGTATTTAGGGAATTGGCTTGCACCCCATCCCCAAATTCCGGTTCATATGCAAGAAATAGAATAAATTTATGCGTAGTTATCTATATTTAGGGTTGTAATTCCTTTTTTCACAAGAACCTTATGTTAGGTAAACATTCAAATTAATACAGAAAAATTGACAACCGCCGCGACCGGGACTCGAACCCGATCTCCCAGTTGCTGGCCGGTATGCTGTCCATTACACCACCGCGAAACGTGAAATTCTCTGTGTATATAGACTACTCCTCACACCTTATCTTCCAGTCCCAGTAGCTGGTTACGAAACCAAGGCACACCATACATTTCAAGATTTTCTTCTACTGCAGATATTCTATCTACTCTATTAGGACTTTTTTTATTTTTATTTATTATTATTATTTTATTTAATCCTCTTTCAAAGATAAGAGATGTATGTCTGCTTAATATTTTATAGGAAGCAGTAAACATCGAAAATCCTTAAAAATTCAGACAAAAATGTGCGTATGAGACGGCATTATGAGATTCATTTCTCCTAAAATTTTGAAGTAATGAATATATTTGTCTCTACTATAAAATATTTAATCAGAATTTCAATCCTCTTTCGAAGATAAGATATGTCTGTTTACTTAATTTTTGATAGGAAAGCACTAAACCGTGAAAATTCTCAAAAATGCATACTGAAATGCGCGAATGAGGCGCGAACTAAGATTCATTTCTTCATAGCTTTTGAAGTAATGAAGGTATTCGACTCTACTAGGACTCATTTTTTGGGGAAATTTAATCCTTTTTTAAAGATAAGAGATGTATGTTTGCTTAAAGTTTGATAGCAAAGCAGTAAACCTTGACAATCCTTAAGAGGTTTTACTAAAATGCGCATATGAGACGGCATTATGAGATTCATTTCTCCAGAACTAATAAAGATGTGTGACTCTACTACGACTCATTTCTTCGATAATTTAATCTTTTTAAAAGTTAAGAGATGTACGTTGGCTTAATTTTTACACGAAACCAGTAAACTATATAAATCCTCAAAAAATATACTAAAATGCGCATATGAGACGGCACTATGAGATTCATTTAGTAATTGTAACTTCTTCGTTTTGCCACAGATTTTAACATGGGGAAGATAGGAGTTTGGCCCACGGCTCCGACTAGCGCCACTACCCCATCTAGCGGCAATTTTTCAAATTACTGAGTCTGCCCTTTTAATTACGTAATTAAGTACTGAAGCTGCCTTTTAATTAACTAATTATTACCGCCATCTACTAACATTGCTATTAACTATTTAATTATTACCGCCATCTACCAACATTTCTATTAACTACGTAATTATTACCGCCATTTATCGATGTTGCTGCTAACTTCGTGAATAACTGCCAAAATTTTCTCACACCTTTATGAAACTTCAGTTATAGATGAGAAACGACAAAGGGTTTATAAGGGGAGATTTTTCGATTTATTTTTTCGATATTTTGATCCATTCACGAGATATGGGCACCTAGTGGTTCCTAACAGCCAAAATTTTGTCACATCTTTATGAAACTTCGGTTATAGATAGATTATCATGAGAAACGACGAGGAATTTGTAAGGGAAGAGTTTTCTATTTATTTTTGCGAAAATTTGAGCCGTTTCCGAGATATCGGGGGCTTAATGGTTCTTAACTGCCAAAATTTTATCTGATCATCACCAAACTTTGAGATTTTTAGATTGAGGACAAGGAGTATATAAGGGGAGATTTTTTTATTTATTTTTTTCGATATTTTGAGCTGTTTCCGAGATATTGGCGCCTAATGGTTCCTAACTGCCAAAATTTTGTCACATCTTTATGAAACTTCGGTTATAGATAGATCACGATGAGAAATGACAAGATGTTTATAAGGGGAGATTTTTTTTATTTATTTTTTCGATATTTTGAGCCGTTTCCGAGATATTGTCGACTAATGGTTCCTAACAGCCAAAATTTTGTCACATCTTCATGAAACTTCGGTTATAGATAGATTATGATGAGAAACGGCAAGATGTTTATAAGGGGAGATTTTTCGATTTATTTTTCGATATTTTGAGCCGTTTCCGAGATATGGGCACCTAATGGTTCCTAACTGCCCGAAATTTTGTCACAACTTTATAAGCTTAGCGTCAGAGAGTATTCTTAGCAAGAGCGGCTTGTGGATTATCGCTTCAACTTAATATTCTGTTTTCGATGCAGAGTATTTGCAAACAATCTTCTTGTGTGATTTTAACTAAAATTATTTTTAGTGGAAAAACTGGGGAAAATTCATTTAACTGAAAAATCTGTTAATATACGCTATCGTTCATTGAAAATTAATACAAAATAACTACAGTTCTTGTGTGCAAGGAATATATTGCAAGTATTCCAAGAAAACATAGTGAAGAAGGAAAAAATGTTTGTTTCAAATATAATATAGTTTTTTTCTCCCCCCACTCGTAAAAACTGGAGAAAATTCAATGTTCATATTGCAGTAAAGAAATGTTAAAAGAGAATCATAATAAACATATTAAGCGCAAACACAAACACCTTAAAAGTGAAGAAGAAACAGAACCGTCTACAAAAAAGCGAAAATTAACAACTACTAATTGTGCTGTGTGCAATGAAGAAATAACGAAAAAAACATTTTGATCGACACATGAGAATACGCCAACAAGAGAAGCATTCGAAAAAACACATTTGTGATTATGAACTCGCGGAAAAAAAACAGTGGAGATACCTACTCTTTTCTTAGTTCTATAAAAAAGGAGTGTGACTATTTTTAGAACAAGTGTGTGAAAATGAAGCTGTGTTGAAAATTAATTTTATTTTGAGTGCGAATTTTATAAGAAAAACGAAAACGGGCATTAAAATACAAAATTTTCCTGTGCATAGTGGAAATAGGTTAATTTTCAAATCTACAGTCAAATAAGGTGTAATTAATGACGTATTTAGCGAATTAAAAGCAAATGAGGAGGAGAGAGCAATTAAAGGTTCAGGCTGGTCTTTAGACTCTACTTCAAATCATCAGCTGAAAGTGCATGTTAATGTGTATAAACCCATATCAACTTCATGCTACATCGAACTTCCTGACCACATGAAGAATACACACGCTGTTGTCAATGTTCAAAATAATGATCAGAAATGTTTTTATATGCATTGTTAGCGAAACTTCACCTGTTCATCGAAGAGAAAATCCTAACGGAGTTTCCCATTATGAGTGTTATGTGAATGAAATAGTGCCTATTTTTGAAGAAAGTAAAATTAATTTTCCGGTAAGTCTGCATGATGTCTCTAAATTAGAGAATAAGTATAACGAAAAGTTTCCGAACGCGCCAATTTCAATCAATGTGTTTGGAATAGCTAAAAATGAAAACACTAAAAAGAACAAGTGTTTCCGCTACACATTAGTGAAAAACAATCAAAAGAAGCGCACATAGATTTACTGTTCGTAAAAGCAGCAACACCGGTAGCGGTATCAACAACATCATCAGCAACGGTAGCACTATCAACAGCGGGGCATTACTGTTTAATAAGAAATTTTTCTAGACTAATACGTAGTCAGAAAACCAGCGATCGTCATCAATATCATTTCTGTAAGAGCTGTTTTACTCACTTTATCTCCGATCATAAACTAACAGAACATGAAAATTTTTGTCGTGAGCCTGAACCAATTCGTGTCGAAACGCCTGCTCTTGGTTCCAGGATTAAATTTAGAACAGACGCTTCATTTTTGAAAGCTACTACTGTTATTGTGTCGGGTTTTTAAAGTTTTTTAGTACCAGTTAGTGAACATTGTGGGCTAAAATCTACCAACATTCAACGACATGATATAGCACGGTTTTGCTTTAAAATTTGTTTGTGTGATAATACCCCAACCGAACTTTAGTTATATAAGGTGATAATCCAGCTCAACATTTTTTAAAAAGTTTGAGAGATGGTTTAGAAAAAAATAATAATAGATTAAATCAGGATTTAGTCAAGGAATTCCTTAACCGCACAGGAAACCTTCGAGTATGAACAATCACAGGAATGCCCCATTTGCGGTAAAGAATATAATGAAATTAATCGAAGAGTTCGTCATCACTGCCATCTTACAGGGACTTACCTCAATCCTCTTTGTAATAATTGCAACAAACTAGTAAGAAAACAAAAGTTTATACCTTGTTTCATGCATGGGTTATCATCTTATGTTACCCATCTTTTTGTAAAAGAATTAGGGTGTATTCCGGGGGATAAAAAAGCTCTTGCAGAAAGTGAGGAAAAATTTATTTCAGTTTTAAAGTGGGTTCATCTTAAAAATGGCAGAATAATCGAATTACGCTTCTTAGATTTGTTCCGTTTCTTACCTTACTCCCTTGAGGAATTAGTTCAAATACTCAAGCCGGAAGAGATAAAATACACTCACCAATACTTCCACGATGATGTGAAATTTGAATGAAGTCGTAGAAAATGTATCTTCCTCTTCGATTATTTCACAGACCGCTCAAAATTTGATGGAAAGAAACCCCATACGAAAGCATTTGATAACATACTTAAGGGCTGTGAATGTAGTGATGAAGACTATCAATTAGCCCAGCAAGTATGGGAAAAATTTGAACATTTGAGGATTTTCATGATCATTATCTAAAAATTGATGTTTTGTTAACTGAAGATGTTTTGGAAAATTTTCGCAACACATGGATCCAGTCCTATGAAATTGATCTCGCTTTTTCCTACACTTCCCCCGGGTTATCTTCGAAGGCTATGCTCTATAAATATAAAAAAGAATTAGACTTATTTTCTGAAACTGACATGCACCTCTTTATTCAAAAATCAATTCGCGGTGGTATGTCACATGTAGTTTAAGGTATATGAATGAGTTTCTTGGCAGTGAATTCGATCCCCTAAAAGAAACCTCGTTCGTTATGTATCTTGATGCAACTAATCTCTATTGTTATGCTATGACTGCACCTATTCCTTACGGAATTTTTTCATGGGATCCTACACCAGAAAATTGGGTCTCAAACAAAATTTAAAATTACCCTGATGAAGGCGAACGAGGTTTCTTTGTTTAAGGTGGATTTACAATCCCGAAGAGATACATTATAACGGAAAACACAGAAAGATTTTGTTAACACTAAATCCAAAAGGAAATTACGTTGTACATTTCCGGCTATTAAAACTCTACCTCTCCCACGGCTTAAAACTTGTGAAAGTTCACAGAATTCTATGGTTTTCCCAATCGAAGAAGCTTAAGCCCTACATAGATTTTAACACTAATCTCCGCAGAAGATGCCTGAACCAAATTCAAGAAAGATTTTCTACAAACTTATGATTAACGGTGTGTTTGAGAAAACCATGGAGAATGTAAGAAAATACACAGATGTAAGACTCGTTTATAATAAGAGAAAAGCTAAGAAACTCATTGCTATGCCGCAATTCAAGTCAAGGACGATATATTCGGAAAATTTCGTACTCATTCAGATGTTAAGAAAATTTGTTAAATTAAATAAACCTGTGTACGTCGGAAGCACCATTTTCGATCTTTCGAAATTAGCTATGTATCAATTTCGTTATGACGTAATGAAACCCAAGTACGGAAAGAATCTTACACTTGCAAACACTGACACAGATTCTCTAGTTTATTACATTATTTGTCAAAATTTTTATGAGGATATGAAGTCATGAGGATATGATTGAATACTTCAACACAACAAATTACCCTCAAAACAATCGATACAATATTCCTTTAGTTAATGACATACCTGGTAAAATGAAAGATGAATTTGGAGGCCTACGTCTGCATGAATTTTTGGGTTTAAGATCAAAAGTGTATGCTATGAATACGGTAGAAAATAAAGAAATAAAGAGAGCTAAAGGGGTAAAGAAAAATATAGTCAAAAACGAGATTACATTAGATGATTTTAAGAATTGCTTGTTTTCTTGTGAACAATTAACAAAAGAGCAACATAAAATTCACTCGCGTTTGCATACACCTCACACTGTAAAACAAATAAAAATAGCTCTAGATCCCGGGGATGATAAACGTAAAATTCTTGACGGTAAGATACATTCGTTGCCATGGGGTCATCGAAAAATTGTTAATAATGAGGCAGAAATAATTTGTGATGTATGTCTTCGACCCTCAACCTCTGAAGAGTCATGGTAATTTACATTTGTGTAACTGTAAGAGTTAAATAGTTGGTAAGATTTGTACAAAGTTATTAAGTAAGTTTAATGTCTTGTTCGAATGTTAAAAAAGCACATTCTGTGTATTTTTAAAAACTTTTTTGTGTTAACTTATTTTATTTATTTCCTATACATACTATTATAATATAGTTTATTATTATTTATTATGCCGACTAATTAATTCGGATTCCCACGATAAAAGTCGCATGAGCATGAAACATTATCGGATTCACCTTCCAGCATTAACGAAAATTGATTAACTGTATTAGATCAAAGAATTAAAGTAATGAAGGGTGAAATCAACGCACTACGAAATACTTCATCTTCAAATATTGAAACTGAAATCACAGAAGCACAACAGCATATAGTACATCTACTTCAAAACTTGATAATGAGTTGAAAAGTGTTATTTACAGTTCAAAATGAAATACAATTAATAAAGAATCAATTCATTACAAATAGTGCAGCACAAGATTTAGTCAATAATTTGAATAAAAAGCTTAGGAAGTTACAAAATACATTTAATAATCTTCAAAAAGCTGTGAATGCATTAGAAAATCCCATTCAAAATAATCCCTCCCAAGAAGATCTTCAAAAGATGCAAGAAGTTATTTCGATTCTACAAAATGAACTTAAAATTATTACTGATGAGACAAATAAACTCCGTGACGATCTAGCCAACCTACCTGTTTATAGTGATGTGTCGGAAATTAGTAGAAAGCTTGGTGAGTTTGAAGCAATTATTAATAACATATCAGAACTCACGAATATTCAAATTGAACTAAAGAAATCTACAGACTGTTGTAAATAACATCCCCACTGAGATAAGTAGTTTATAGGATGCTTTTGCAAAATTAAATAAGAAACTAGAAGGTTTTATTCTTCCTACAGATTTAATTAATGTTCAGCATGTTGTAAGAACTGTTCAAAGTGATTTAATAGAAATACAAAAGAACACACCGAAACAATCAGAAATCGAGAGTATACGTAAGTCATTAAGTGAACAAACTACAAATCAAAATCAAAATGAAATAAAATAAAAATAAACGGCTCTCCAAGAAACTATTAACACGCTCCCAACTTCGCAAGAAGTGGAAACAATTAAAAAGAAATAAGTAATTTTCAAACTGTAATCGAAACAACAGAGAACCTCCCTGAAGTGATAAACAATATTAAGGTTCAGTTACAAAGCTTCAAACTAGTATAACATTCCTTCCAACGTTAGAAGATATTTCCCGTATACAAGAAGTGTTAATAAGCATTCAAAATGAAGTTAAAGAAGCAATACAAGAGCATTCAAAATTCATTTTTGTTCATGGGGTTAATGAAATAGTTAGTGGATTAAAGCATATGTTGAAAAGTTTAGAGAACACAACACTAAGACATAACACACTGATTGCTGATATTCAGAAACAGATTAGTGATCTAGAAACGGAAAATACTTCTGTGACTAATTCTCTTAATAACTTATCTAAAAATATGCTGACGTTAATGACTATTGTAATGTAGAAGCATCAATAGCTCTAATGCCTACAGTGACTCAACTTTGGGAGTTACAAGATAGTATTAAAAATTTCGTATCGATAACAGACTTTAATTCAAATTACGATAAATAAAGAATGATATTGTTGCAAATATCATGAATGTATATTTCGTCAAGGTATGTATAATGAGTTTGTTGTTGGTGATGTGTCATTTAATAAATTTGAGGATATTTGTTCTATTGCATGGAAGGAACCATATGGTTTTATAACAATTGATATGAGGAGAAAGTCAAACAATGGAAAGTATCGAAACAAAATCGATCATTTCTTTATAATCGATTGATCGTTTATGTAATTACATTTAACGTTTTCAATGATTAATTGATGTACGTACGTTACTTTTTTCAGAGCGGATATCACATAGTCTTTTTATATAATGGCGAAACGAAAATCAAATAATACTGAATTACAAAATGTCTTGGCGAAACGTTTTAAAGAATGGAAAGAGAGTCACCGGAGAAACCATTAATTGAGGCGATTGAAAGCGTACCAAAAGAAATTAAAGGAGTAACCGATGACAACAGAAATCTAATTTCAGAACTTGTACCTGTAGCACAACAGAATATAAATAACTATCCACAAATAACATCAGAAACCTCATTTGAGAAACGGTTATTTGCTTCGCCTAAGGCATTGCCAGAGACTAAAGAAACGAAAGATGACGATGCAGAAGAGAAAGAAATTCAGTTAGGTCCATTAGCGAGTCGATATTTAAGTACTAATAGGTCAGATAAAGATGAAGTGTTTGGATTATACTCCATTGATATAGATGGAGTAGTGCAGTGGGAAATTGGATATTATATTTTTTTGACAATGATGATTTAATTATTTATAGTGGGAGTAAAATCGCACAAGATCCATCAGCTCCGACCTATGAAAAATTTAAAGGAACAGAAGGTTTACGGGAGTTAATAACTCGTAAGGAACCGGTAGGTTTCACTGATGAAGATTATGAAACTTATAAGAAAAATTGTAAAGATGACAAATGCTTTATATATATCCGAATCATGATCCATCAGAGACTAGAGTCTAATCAAGCTCCAGCGATAAGTACAAGATATTAATTAAACCTATTTGGCTTGAACTGAAAACTAAAAGATGAAGGTTTGAAAGAAAGGCAGCGAGGAAAGGGAATTAAGCGCTACAGAAATATGCCACAACAATTTATTTGGATGGATGATGTTAGAAAGTTAGTAGATACATTATTAGTTATAGCAGGTGAAGAAGCAGCTGGAAATAAGAATTTATATAATGAGAAAGTGGGTATAATGGATATGATTTCATCTCGATTATCCAATTATATTGTTTCGAATCCAAAGGGTTTAGGTTACCTCATAAAAATCATTCATAGCCTTCCACCAAAATTTGGCAAACTATTGAAGGTAAAGGCTTAGTGAACGATATTATTAATAAATTACCCTTTGAACTTCATCTTCCAGGCTATGGTCCTGGTACGCGTTTAGATGAAAGATTGGTGAAAGGTGATCGGGGTATAAATAGATTAGATCAAGCATGCCGAGAACATGATATTGCCTATAAGAACTTTAAAGATCTATCAGACAGACTTAGAGATGCTGATCAAGACTTAAGAGCTTAAAGCTTTTTATAGAGTTGTTAGCAAAGATTCTGGTTTAAGTTAAAAATTAGCTTCATTAGGAGCAGCAATGGCAGTGAACACAAAACGAAAAATGGGATGGGGTTTATAGATTGCTGCATTTTTTAGGTAAAACGCAGCGTAGCAGCCTGAGCCGTAGTTGTCGAATAAATTCAATTCATGAATATAATATAGTTCTTTTATGTAATGAAAGCAAACGGTGTAAAAATTCAAATTCCAGCACAGGAATTGAAGTCATCAAATTTTAACAATATTTTAAACAAAGCACAACAACAAAAAGGGGCATAATATGGCTCTAACATTAAGTCTAGCTCAGTTAAAGAAACTACGAGTCAACCAAAAACAGGGGGTTTCATATTTTCAATTCCTGCTATTCTTGCTGCATTGGGAGCTGTTGGTAGTCTTGCAGGTGGTTCGGCGGCTATAGCTAAGGCGGTAATTGACGAAAAGAAAAATAAGCAAGAGTTAGAAGAACTAAAGCGTCATAATGAAGTTATAGAATCATCAATTTTAGCTAAAGGTAAAGGAATTAAACAAAGAAAGAAAAAACTCCTGAAGGACTTAAACAGAGTAAAAAAAGAACTCACCAATTATGATATCGAACGTATAGCTAAGGAATTAAATATAAAACACTTTAAAGGTGTATACATGTCGTATAATCTTCCATCGACTCCACCGTTAAAACAAGAATGTGCTGTTGTTAACTTAGATCAATCAATTAATACTGGAACTCACTGGATATGTTATTGGTATGATAATAATAAATCCTGTATATTCGATTCAGTACCTCCCAAGTCTTTGATTGATTATTTAAATCCATATAATAACTGAATATAATGGTGATCGAATACAACATTTTGATGATGTGATTTGAGGTCATTTATGTATTAAACTATTAAAGTTCTTATCTGATGGAAACAAGTTTCGTCAAGCTATTGAAAGATTGAAACTTGATTACCTAATGAATGATACATAAAAATGGTATAAAAATGGTTAATGGTAGTTTTTTATTTAAAATGATTGTATTGCACTTATCGGGAACTACACCAAAACTTCGACTGAATCTTCATAATGCAATTGATAATCAAAATTTCAATTTGAAAATTGCACTGATTCGATTCTATAGTATGTACCTAATACCAACTGTAACAACAATAGCAATACCTACTTCTATAAAGGAGGGAAACATAATATACCATCGGGTCAATATAATGCATCAACATTAGAAACAATACTACACAAAGAAGTGCTTCTAAATGAAAATCATGTAACTCATCGAATGGAAGTTACACCCTTTGCAGAAAATTTTAATTTGGGAACTTTTGGTAAGTTATTAGGTTTCAAGAATAATACCCATCTCAAGCCAGAAGAGACTCATACAGGTCAATTTCTTCTAAAGTTCTTCCTAAGTATTGAAACATTTAATATATACTTGTAATTTAGCAAGAGGTATGATTATAACAGATGGGAAATATAAGCACAAGGAAACTAATATTATAGCAACATTTAAACAATTGATGGAATTTTTAGAACCAATTGCTTATGAGCCTCAATATCCATTATTCTTTCCTATACAAGAGAGTCATATACGCTCCATTGGAATAAGTCTTAGTAATGAATTGCATGAACCAATTAGTTTTGTTGGCGCGATAACAAGTGCAATTCTCATGATTAAAAATGACTCTTAAAAATGACTTTTATAGCAAGAATGACAGCAGAAAAAACAAAGCAGAATATAATATAGTTGTTTATTAAAGATAGAATTTATTGAAAGCTATGAGTACCAACCTTTCGCACTAAATCATCGTACATTTAATAACTTGAATGAACCAATTAAAGACATTGAATTTGACATCAGTTCCGGAGATGGATTTGTGCACCCCCATTACGGCGATTTATACATCAAATATGAAGTAATTGGAAGGTATGCTGGAGGAACTTTTACTGCAGGGTCTAATATTAAATTAATAGATAATTTTGTTCCATATTTGTTTTCGTAGTTAGAGATACGCAAACATGGTACTGTTATTGATAGAATTGATTATTCTTGAATCACATCAACTGCTGTTGCCACATGTCGATTTATCAAAGCCTGAGCTTGAGTATTTTAAGTCGGGTGGATTAATTAGCGATGCGAAACTTCTACGGAAAGAGAATACAGTGTTGTTCCCACTACGTTTACTGTTTGGTTTCTTTAGTGATTATAAGGACATTATGTGGATGAGTGGACTTCGAATAACATTTAAAAGAAGTGCAAATAATGATGTTTTATTTTATCGCTGGAAAACAAAGAAATCAGATGGTACTTTAGATGATGCTACATTAGTTCATCCTTCAAAATTAATCATTACTTGAATGGAGCTGAGAATGCCAATTATCGAATACGAGAAAAATTATTCAATGAAATTAAAAGCTGATATACTTCGACAACCCCGAATACCAATTGAATTTCTCACGTATCAAAATGTTCAACGGCATTTTTCAGGTTCTTATCTCGAGTTTGATGTAACAGTTTAATTCACTGCAGTTTGATATGCTCGATTTTGTAACAGTTCTTTTTCAAGCTAATCGTGATGATAATACTCAGGAGAAAGATGCTAGTAAGTTTGATGCATATAAGATTAAGAATATCATTTAAAAATATTCGTAACGAAATCTTCCCTCGTGAGAACTTAAACCTGGATATTACAAAAGCCGTCCAGAGAAGAGGGACAGCGTGTACAATGGAGTGATGTCAAATGCACAGTGTAGCCACCTGAAAACACAAACAGATTGTGTTGTAAGAAGAGCAAAGTCCAATATTGTTGAAGGTGATAGTGGATCATGAGATACAAAAAAATGCATATGAATGTAAAGCGATTTTCGCGTCGTTTCAAGATATAGTATTTCGAACCTTGAACCAAAAATCTATTTCTTGTAAGCAGTGAAATGAATACTTCGCAATAACTCTGAAAGTACACATGACAAACACATTTATTGTCGTAGAATAGACTTGTATCAATGATAGTAACATTTTTTATGGATGTGGATAGTCCTTTTCCTTATTATATCCCGGTTTGCGTCATACATACAAAAAGACCATAAATTGGAAAGTCGATTGCTACTTGTGTAGCTATATGCGCGGAGTATGTATGGATTGAACAGGTGCAGAGAAACACGCAGAGTATCTGACATAAATAGATCCTACAAACGATATTTTTGATATTGTAGACACATACCCCGTTGAACCCACTGTGGTAACTGCACTAACCCCGTTGAATACACTAACTTACGCTCGTTCACCAAGCTCTCTATTTTTCCGTCTTTAGTGTACAGTGTTCGCTGTTTGATCTACGTATAATCAAAACTATTTTGTTACGTCTCAGATACACTACTGATATCTTTACCTGGCATATAGCATTCTTTTTCAATGTGAATCAGAAGACACTGTGCGAAACACACACGTCTTTGTCCTGGGTTCTCAGAACTGTGCCCACAGCGAGAACGCTGGTGATTCCGTTCGTGTGCCAACTGCCAAATATTGGAATTAGAGGTGAATGCTACAAACCGATATCAGTGAACCTTTACAAACTGGAAAATATTTGCAAATATAGAGAATCACAGCAGTGAGTGTAACTAAGTGTAGTTGGCAAAGTGTACTGTACATCAAAATTAGTTCCTGTGTCACAATATTACATTTCCACTTCATAAACTCCAGAATTTGCAGTCATAATGTTTGCTTCATTTTGTGGTTGCTTCAAAATAATACGCACATGAATTAAGGCTGATAATAGCCCCTCCGAAATTGTTGACATAGTACTCATTCTCGGCGAATGTCGACACAGGTATCGTGCAGCTGCACGATTGTAACAGGTTTGGTATCCAAACCGTCCACATCCCGATCACAGAGTTATTCAACATCTTGTAGTACGAACCCGTGTGGATCACTTGGTACTCAGGAGAACTAGGTACGACTATAATAATGATTCTCGCTTAATAACAGTGTAGCAACTATTAATCTTAATCCGCATAATATTCTCCTTCAAATGGAAAGAGAGATAGAAACCTCTAGAACAACCATTGGGAGATTATTGACACAGGTCGAGTATCATCCATACCACATAACGTTAACGGAAGCTATCACTGCAGCCGATCAAAGAGCGCGTGTGCAGTTTTGTCAATGGGCAGAAGCCATGATTCGAAATGATCCCAAGTTTTTTTTTTATTATGTGATGTTTTCAGATAAGGCATCATTTACAAATACGGGTGCATTAAACAGACATAACTGTCATTACTGGTCCAATTCTAATCCTTGTGGGTTCGCCATATAGATGTTCTGCATCGCTGCCGAAGTCAATGTCTGGTGTGGCATTGTTAATGATCTCCTCATATGCCCATATATTTTCGATGGGAATGTGAATGGCGATAACTTTGAGGTGTTCTTACTGAATGAGATCCCTCTTTTACCGGCGGATGTTGAATTACATGCACGACAGATAATTTGGCTTCAGTTAGATGGAGAGGGGCCACAATATATACGACCTGTTACCGAGTACTTAAATACCCACTTTCCAGGCAGGTGGATTGGCAGAGGTGGACCCATACCATGGCCAGTGAGGTCGTCTGATTTGAGGCCGCCTGATTTTCATTTGTGGGAGTATTTAAAGAACATAGTTTATGCGCAGGAACCAACAACAAGAGAAGACATGATTAGAAGAATTCGTAATGCCTGTGAAAACATACCGCCATCTGTGTTATTATAAAAGATCACCCATTTTCAACAGAGACCTGTATTATGCATTCAGGCTAATGGAAACATTATCGAACATCTGCCACAGGCATAGGTACGTACAGTTCTATCGCATTAATGGCAAGGGTAGAAAAGAGTAATGCAAGCACATGTGTTGGACAACGTGTATCACGAGCAAATGTGAAGCAATTGTGTCTTTTGTTTCATTTTTAATTATTATAAGTCAGGCGTATGTTACGTGTAGAAAATCAATGTCTTTAACATGTTATCTTCTTTCACTTTTGAAGTTTACGACATTACATTATGTCCTTTTCCCATGTTATTTACAAGCACTAGAATATCACGGTTATTGATACAAATTAATTCTCAGAAACTCAATTTATCTGGCTTGTAACCGTTTTGAGTTATCCTTAAATATTAATTTTACCCATTATTGTACGAAATCGCTTTTTGTTTCCAAGACTGAAACGCTGTATTCAAAACTAAACGGAATTCACCATACAATTCATAGGTGTGAAATTTTTGTTGCTCATGACCTACTATCACCTCCCCAACGTATTGAACGTTGTTCCCATTTGAAAAAAAATGTGTGTTTGTGTTGAGATGGCAGTACTGTGCATGCGACATCACTCCACTGTACATACAACGCTGTCTCCCCTTTCAGGGAACTTGTACGCCAAGTCATTTTTTCTCTTGTCTTTCCGTGATATGCAATCACCGAGTGCGGATATTAAATGGGACACTATTATATTTCAGGGCTGTATCTTCTCAAGAAATAAACATATGCAAAAAC
The DNA here is from genome assembly GCA_022664845.1 of Lepisma saccharinum. Classification (NCBI taxonomy): domain Eukaryota; kingdom Metazoa; phylum Arthropoda; class Insecta; order Zygentoma; family Lepismatidae; genus Lepisma; species Lepisma saccharinum. Next base: position 3,917 of record JAGDQP010015907.1, on the reverse strand, counting down.
GGACTTCCGATTTGAATTTCTGGGCACAAGCTAGCCTAAAAGGGGTATATTACATGACCCTCTTTCCTATTCAAATTTTCTACCGAAATCCAATATGGCGGCTTTCAAGTTGGCCGCCATTATTGAAATTGCCATAATCAGGTGGCCCTCTACTGTCGCTACACGTATTCGCACAGCACTTTTGTTTTCTGTTTCACGGGTCTGCAATAAAGGAGTGGGGACATTAAATAGGACACTGTTACATTTTAGGGTCCTATATTCTCAAGAAATAATCATGCGCAAAAACGGACTTCCGATTTGAATTTTTGGGCACTGTAACGATCCATTTTGGTTGGTCGCTACATATCTTACCCACTCCCCTTTTTCGAATTATTTTCTTTATCTTTTTTATGTTCGTATTTTCTCGGCAATATTTTTTGTCTTCGGCTTTCATCAAAGAGTTTATTTATCCACATATCAAAGAAGTCGAGCCATACAGAACATCTCTTGATTGTTATTTAGCGGGACGATTTTATCTTATTCTTTTTTCCATTTATTACTTGATATTTCTTTGCCAATTTTATTTGTAATTTCCTTTAACAATCTTTCTTTCGTTAAAAATATTCGTAAACAGTTAAAAGGATCTGATTGTTGATTTATTTTTATCGTTATCTGGCCAGCTGAGCCACTCCCCTTCCTCTCCTGGTTGTCAGTTTTCATTCTCTTCTCTGATTGGATTTTTTTTTCAGTAGTAGAGAAACACATCTTCTTGCAGCAGAAGCTGCTCAGGAACGCGCTGCTAAAGAAAGTATTTGAATTAAAGTTAAAGGGTAGCAAATTAATTTAAAAATATATGAGCTAAATAGCGATCCCAGCGTGTGATTTTCCATAACTTTTGGAAAGAGGTTTCTACCAGTTTTCGTAAAAGGGAGCTGCTTATTAATTGCTGAAGTTGGCGTCTTTCACGTCCATATTGGTACAAACTGGAGGTGATATGAAGGAACATCTCATTTGTGGTTTGTGGTGTAATTTTCGTCCAAGTGTGAAGTGGTTTGTTTTAGTGATTTGTATGCACTGTTTTTTCTAGTTTTGTTTGAATAAAAATAAATCTTGATTTTGTGGTTCTGTTAGCATGATGGTGGTTTGTGGTTTTGTGCTTGGAAGTTTGTGTGATATCATCATGTCTGTTTAAATTTGTTTGGAACTGGGGCCTAATTCATTCCAGGCAATGCATGGTTCATTTTTCGAAATTCCTCTTTCTCTCACCAAAACCAAGCCTGTTCACATATATGTTTAGAGCATGAAAATTCAGCGCAGTAAATCTGGTTTGTGTACTTAGAATATTTAACTTACACTTTAGTCAGTTTCACTCTCTGAATGAACGTTATTTTTCCACTAAGCATTTTGATTTACCTTTGCGTTGCTGGTATGTTTTTAATAATTTGAAATTACTACGATATGTCGTGTGTGTCAAACGTAAGGTTTTAAAGATCAATAACGTTTATTTAGATAGCTAAAAAGTTCAAACCATCGTCGTTACGTTTGCCAACTGTAGTCCATTTTCACCCATATAAATGTGAATTGCAAATTATTATCTAACCCGATTATAGTTACTACTTTTGTATGATCAGAGCTTAGGTTAGGTTATGTAAGGTTCTGAAATGCAAAATTACATATAAATTTGTTTGATGTCAATTTCTTTAAAACAGTCTTAAATTAATGCCCAGTATCTGCGTTGCTTGTAAGACAAAAAGAATCTTTTTCGTTGAAAGAAGTGTTATTTTTCCTGTAATTGTAGAAGTTCTTCTTAAACGGGCTAAAGTATAGTACGTTTCACACGTCCAAAAACAATCTAATCTTTTTGGAAATCAAGTGTGCGAAATGTTGCCTCTATACCAGAAAGCTTTTGTAAGAATTTACCGTTTCGATAAGTGTAATAACAGCATCTTTGAAAAAAAACTCGTTTGATGTTTGGGCTTCTTCTTCTTCTTTTTTTAAAAAGAATTTCAGCAAACAGTCTTTTTCCCTGCTTTGTGATTGTTCAAGAAATATAGATTATGATCTTACCAGTTAATTCCTGTGTTTGAGGTTTTATTATGAAGTAGCTAGATTAATATTACTGTGGTATAACTGAAAAAGATTCTTAACCTTTTAAGATTTCTGTCCGCGGAGTGTGAATATTTATGCATATGTGAAAAACTGAATACAGGTGATGTTAATGTTAAATGTTTCGGTACTACTTTTCAGTAATCTTAGGGAATAATCAAACTGGTTCAGCTTATCCAAATTATCGTGTGCCAAATTAATTTATGCTCAGCTATGTTGAGCCTTGTACTATTTTAGGAACCTAGTTGCACTAGGCTGCTAAAATAGTGTTTAGTGTTTTGGTTTCCTGCGAGATGTTCTCTCCAGCGTCTACCCCCTTTTTTCCTTTGTGGTTTTTCCTGCGTGTTTTTCTTTTCGTTTTTTACCAACTTCCTGCGTTCTTGGCACTTCTTTTCGGGCTTCTTCTATACATACTTCGTGTCTAGAATAGAGTGTGTTCTGTCTCCGATGTGGCTGAAGCAGGGTGCTGATGGGTAGGTACCCTCCTTGTCTTCAGGTCCGATAGCGGTTTTACGTTATGTGCCCTCTCCTGTGGCGTAATATCGGCCTGTCTCCAAGTAAATTTGACCATGTTGAGTTTGGGTAAGACCCCGTTTTTGCAGCAGGGTGCCGCGGGCCCCTGGTTTGCTAGTGGAATCTACCTACTTTGCTGTTTAGTGGCTGGGTATATTACAGCACAAGCTAGCCTAAAACGATATGTTACATGACCCTCTCTCCTATTCAAATTCTCGACCGATATCCAATATGGCAGGTTTCAAGATAGCCGCCATGATTGAAATTTCTCTATTCAGGTGGCCCCCTCCTTCGCTGCACGTATTCGCACAGCACTTTTCTTTTCTTTTGCACGGGTCTGCAATATTCGAGTGGATATTAAAATGGGACACCGTGTATATACACTAGTTACTGTTAGGATATTGAAAATTCTAAAGCTTTCGTGACATGATTCATATGGTTTTAAACTATCGATATACTTAATTACTTATTTCTGCCACTTGAAAACAGTTTTTGCAGCAGCAGAATTTCCCCAAAGTAAAGTGTCGTATGTTAAATGTGAGTGCAACAATCCATAACATGCCTGTAACAATACATTTCTACTAACACATGCAGTTAGTTTGCTATATAATTTTAGTGTTTTGCTATTCCAGTTTAACGTTTGATCAATTACTAATCCTAATAACTTTACATTTATTTTATCATTGTTTGAAATATTCAAATTAATATTATATATATTAACGGAGAGACAATAGGCATAGTGGATGATTATGTTTACCTAGGCCAGCTTAAAACATCGAATGCAAGGTTGACTGATGAAGTAAATAGAAGATGTAAAATGGCTTGGAGTTCTTTTGGAAGACTACACTTTATTTTCAAAAGAAAACTTCCAATGTGTCTGAAGCGTAAAGTTTATAATCAATGTGTCTTACCTGTAATGATTTACGGCTGTGAAACTTGGACATTGAATGCGCAAACGACTCAAAGATTGAGAGTCACACAAAGAGCAATGGAGATATGCATGCTAGGAATAACCAGGAGGGACAGGAAGATAAATGAATGGATTCGCGCACAAACAAAGGTAGAGGATGTAATCAAGACTGCGAAGAAGATGAAGTGGAGATGGGCCGGTCACATAGCTAGGCGAACAGATGGAAGGTGGACGACAAATGTACTACAGTGGATTCCTAGAGAAAAGAAACGACCGAGACGACGTCCAAATGTAAGATGGGTAGATGAAATCAAGCGTTTTTCAGGAGCTACATGGATGAGGATAGCAGCAGACCGAGATATGTGGAAAGAAAAGGGGGAGGTCTTCATCCAGCAGTGGATGAAAAACG
>JAGDQP010015906.1:0-41638 GCA_022664845.1 Lepisma saccharinum | reverse complement strand
TAATTTTCAGACCACACAGAAGGTAGCTCTTGGTTCGTTTTTTAAACTTAGTTTCGCTGTATTCCTACTCCACAAAAATCTCTCGTAATTTTATTCGTTGATGGAATCATTTCCATTCAATTCTTCTATAATAGCTGTATTTAAGCATACTTGTCCATGACAGTTGAAACACTATTAAGTAGCATAATCCAACTATGACTCAGCCACATCATTTTTCGAACCCATTTTAGAATTACAAATTGCAGTATCAAAATCGGAACTGGTTCCTCTGTTGTAAAAACAGGTTATTAACTTACTTATTTTCCTCCAGTCCCACTCTGTTGGCGGAATATCATTTCCCTGCCATGTCTGTACCAATATCCGTTAATAATGGTGTTTTAAAGCGGCAGATGTAGGTGGCAGTGTTGATAAAATTACAGAATGAGTTGATTGGCCAACTAATTTGTTAAATTAAACGAATCTGTGGTGATTTTAAAAATATTTCTACTCGCCGAGCTCGTGTAACGCAAGTATGAATAGTTCTTCAGTTCTTGCTGCAGTGTCTTCTTTTGTTAGTATATCAAATGTCTTCCAGCTAATATTTGGTATACTGGCCATTTGTGTTTTTCCATTAACGAAAAAAGGAGCGCGCTTTCTTGTGTGGACCATCAACTTTACCGAATAACTGAGGCTCCCGGCAGGGTACATCTGGTTTTATTACCATTGCTCCACCCACCGGAATCCCTTTGGTTATGGTTAAGTTAGTGATGCCCAGAAGGTGTTGTGCGTAAAATCCTATCTGCTTAATTTAGTTCAGATGGCACATACTGTTACCTCCAATTAAAACTACGTGTACCGGTCTGTTGGAGCTGGTACTCTTCCGGCATTCGCCTAGGCCAAGCGCCCAAGACTGAACATTTAACAATAAAGGGGCAAATTAAAAAATAGGTACCAGGGATTAAACGTAAAATTAATTAAACGTAGCTCGAATACCTACTAGTTAGTCCAGTCATTATACGATTTTACACGAAACTAATTGCGATAGAATTTCTGTTTGTTTTATCTGGCACAGAATTGAGTCTTAATTAACATATCAAAAGTTTACCAAAATCAACCGTACCGTCTCCCATCATTTTCAGTCACCATATTGGATTTTTCTATGGAACGCCTTTCATAGGAACATCGATATCATCATTTCAACGAATGAAGCTAGGCACTTCGTTCTCACGTCAAATTGAAGACAATGAATGGTAGAAGTAACGAACATAGGTATAGTTCGTGTGTACTGTAGCCATATTTAAATATGGCGGCTGTTACTCCAAAATTCTTGTTTTGTTAGTGTTGTTCTATTACTTCAATTGCAAATAACTATAAAACCGTCAGCTGGAAGGAAAACCATCTCGATACAAAGATTATAGGATCATATCTGCTTTTTCCAACGGTATCTATATCGTCGCTTTATCTTAAAAACTAAGGGAGTTTTACGTGGCGCAAGGTGTTACGTTTTCGGTCATGCAGTTATCAAGTACAGCTATAGACAAAAGTTTTGACGCATGTCTTTAGAGAATATTTCCCTATTTCGCAGCGATTTCCCTTGCGGAGGGAAATTTTCCGCGGTAGAAGGAAGTTCCCTGTCGTTCAAAATTTAAACATAATCCGGCGCTAAAACGCAGTGCAGATAAATTAGGATAGACATTGTAATTGTGTTCATAAATAAATATGGAATTACAAGCTAAAAAAAGATTTTAAAATAGCAATAATTCTTAGTTAAACACGGAATGTCATATCATTTCATAGTCTTCCCGTAAAAGCAAGTAAAATGATAAATAAACTACTGTTTAGTAAGCTGGCTGGTTGGTTATCATGCAGAGTTTGTAATAAAATTTAATTTTGTCCCGGCTTCAAATCCTGGTCGTCGGTAATATTTTTTCAATCGTATATTAATATTGATAATCTTCACTTTTATTATTTTTATGTTATTTTTTATGTTTTACACCAATTCAACAGACTTTGAAAGAAACTTTTCACTATTACTAGTAAGGAAAGATATTTTTAAAATTGAAATAAAATGTAAAACACTGACAACATGAAATATGTTTAAAGCAGTCAAGATTTACTGATTATTATTCTTAATTGAACAATAGCTGTTCAATTCTATTCTCCCGATAATAATAGAAAGTAGTTTAAATCATATATTTACTACGTATGCCTAGGTCACATAAGACTGGTTACCTATCAGCTGCTGCTTCCTATTGGCTGGTGGTAGCAACAGCAAACAGGGAGTGCTGGTTCACACTTGGTTTGCCATCGCCGGCATTAAATGCTGCTGGTAGCTATAATAGAGTGATCTATATAAAACTTTACAATATGAATAGCTTATTTATTACTCCTTCTGGAAGTGACAGTAAATTTTAATTTGCATAATATTGTCGGATTGGCTCCAGTAGAATTAGTTTAGTTGCCCTAATTGAAATACAACTGTCGTCCATGATTGCCTATTATTAAAGGATTGAACCGTCAAGACCTATGTAAATTTCAATTTTTAATGTGACATATGCTTTACTATTTCTACTACTGCTATTACTACTACGTACTATTTCTACGGCTACCAATACTTTTTTACACTACGACTACTACTTCTATTTAATTACTATTTCAAATTCAACAAATACTAGAAGTGCTACTCCTCCTCACTGCTAAAACTACTACTTCTGTAATATGCCGAAAAGCCAGTCAAATGGTGAGCGCGAAAAGCCAACGAGCTTCTATTTCATGAAGTCCCTAAAACTTGGTGAACTTGTATAATGATAAAAGAATCTAACCTGGCTTGTATTAGCTTTGTCCGTGAATTTTGTAAAATGTTGAAAAATGCAAAACGAAAAAACTTTGTTTTCCAAGCTATTTAGTTGAATGTTGAAAAAGGAGCAATCATTTATAAGTAGAAAGGAGAAGTAAGAAATATCACCAACCGAGAATCATACCCGAGCTTCACCACCAGCAATCCAATGTGTCATCCACAAGATCAGGGGTGACCAACTTCTCTGTATACGAGAGCCTCGGGCCGCACTCTTAGCCAGAACTTAAATAATAATAAACTCGCCATTTGTATGGCAATAATTGTGTACGTGCAAACGTTCTACCCGTTTTCTGTGTTCATATATAAGTGCAAGCAACAGAAAACGGAACTCGGCTAGGACTGTGTATAATCGCAATCAGTGATCTCTTCCAATCTTTCTGGTAGGAGATGAATCCCTATGTCATAAAGGTCTTGAGGTTTCGAGTCGAAGAACTATTGTACGGCAGTTTTCACAGCCTCCACATCATCAAAGGTTTTCTGAGAGAGTGATTTCTGCAATGTGCGAAACAGATGATGGTCTGTGGGGGCTAAGCCAGAGATGGGTAGCCTCCTAACCTCTGTCTATTTTTGACGGATTATGATAGCAACATGTGGCCTGGTGTTATCATAATGGATTCGCGATTTACGAGGTTTGGGCGCTTCGATCGCAATGCGGCAATCTACCTGTCGAGAGTAGAAGGTAGCATTGATGGTTTGGTTAGATTTCAGGATCTCCTAGTGAATTATGCCTTTGGCATCCCACTGAAAACTTAATATCACCTTCTTGGCATGAAGTTGTAGAAGGCTGCTTCGTATCATTTGGTCGAGATCCTCTTCGTAAAACACTGATGGATGGCCAGGCTGTCGTTGAATTTCTGTCGCCGTTCCTGAATTTTCGAAACCACCGACGACATGTGCTAACGTCAACTGCATCTTCAGCATGCACTTTTGGCGAAACTTTGGTAAACTTTATTTTTGAGTCTAGTAACTATGGCCCGTCACGATTCGCACTTTATCCACACCCATGCCCTGATGGGACTCGAACCCGCGAGCTTCGAGCCGATGGCCTACCGCCACAGACTGCTCAGCCACCTGGCCGTCGCGAATGTTGTGGCAGGATGAGGCTGCATTATTGCCTTTATCGAACTCAAAATGTAAACAGTACGTGGTGGTCTCTTTGTAGGGCTGCGTTTCACCAACAAGATACGCTGTCCCTGTCTGCTCGTTTACACTCACTGCTTGTGCCTATTGCTGCTTTAATGTTCCCCTGATTACATGGCTATCGATTCAAGCACTAACAGCGCCATTTATGAGGTCAATATTCCGCTAAACTATGAGATGTCAAAACGGGTATATATTTTGCAGTCAACTAATATTTAATTTCTGTCTTTATCAATTATTTTACTACTGGGAGAACAATATGGAAGACTTGATTGTAAATATAATTGTTAAAGTAAATTTCATTAAATATTACAATTCAATACAGTTTTATCTTACCGCGGGCCTCACAACATTATACTACGGGCTGCATGCGGCCCCTGGCCTGTTGTAGGTCATGCATACACTAAATCGAACAGAAACTTACTAACTAGAGGTTCCTCGATACCTTCTGTGTTTCAGGATCAAAGTTGAGAGAGTTAATTCAAACTTCTGGAAGGTTAATATATAATAAATTTTACATAAACGCTGTTGTTTGTTTAGTGTTTATTTTTAGATTATTTGTTTCACTTTGAGAATTTTTTTGTGTTATATTATTATTCAGTTTTTAGCAGAATTTTAATGCTTAATTGCTTCACGGCACGTCAAATTTCACTTGCGTGTAAAGTGTTAATGAGCATAAATAAAATACACAGCGATTTAGAAACGTATAAGTAAACTCTACATAATCATATAAAATTCCAGATGGTTCACTCTCTTTCCAGCGATTTCAAAATACTTACCGTTGGACTGTGAAGGCTGAAATTCGGCATGACGATTCATGTGCAAGTTGGAATTGTCGCAGAAATTAAAAATTTGCAATTAACCTGTTAAATACCTAATATTAATAACCACCCCAGGATATCAAAAATACACTTTTACTGAGATACAGAGCTGAAATTCGGCACGAATGTGTCTTACCTGTGATGATGTACTGCTGCGAAACTTGGACGTTGAATGCTTAAACGACTCAAAGATTGAGAGTCACACAAACAGCAATGGAGAGATGCATGCTAGGAAGAACCAGGAGGGACAGGAAGACAAATGAATGGATTCGCGCACAAAGGTAGAGGATGTAATTAAGACTGCGAAGAAGATGAAGTGGAGATGGACCGGTCACATAACCAGACGAACAAATAGAAGGTGGACGACAAATGTACTACATTGGATTCCTAGAGAAAATAAACGACCAAGACGATGTCCAAATGTAAGAAGGGTAGACGAAATTTAGCGTTTTTCAGGAGCTACATGGATGAGAATAGCGGCAGACCGAGATATGTGGAAAGAAAAGTTGGTGGGGGCTTCATTCTGCAGGGGATAGAAAATGGCTAAATAAGATTATATATATATCAATATATATATATATAACTAGTACAAAGGAAAGCCGGTAGGGCAATTTAAGGTAAATTTAAGACAAATGAAGAAAAAAAAGGATAATACTTACAGCTTAGTTTAGCATTAGATCACACTTATACACATAAAAAAATCACTATATTTTGTGTATTACGCGTTTTGAAGTATGAAGGAAGAGAGCGAAGTTCACGTGTTCACAAAGTACATGTTTGAAGAGAGTGGCGACACGTATCGGACAAAGCATCAAAACGCGAAAATTGACTGCTGTAGCGCGTAGATTTTCGGAATTTGAGATGATGATAACTGTATAGCGTATAAGTACAAGGTGGGATCATGGTTGGAAAGGTGTTGAAAAAGCAGAGGTAAAGGGGGGCTTATAGTTATTGAAGGTTCAGGCCAGGATTTATTTTCGCGCTCAAACCGTGAATAAAGGCATTCTCCCACAGACGGCCTGGTGTTGTTCGTAAAGGGTTAAATGTGGATTATGACAACCAGGAAAGATAGATCAAAATTGGTATTGTGGGACTCGGTGTGCAAGGATACTGGGGAATCCGGTTTGTTGATAGTACAGATGTGAAGATAGTTATTAATTCGAATGTTAAGAGCACAACTTGTTTCCCTCACATAAAAGGCATCACAGAATTAGCAGGTTAGGATGTATATAACATTAGGGGTGTGGCATGTACCCCTGGGATTGAGGGTGCACCGACCTTTAGCAGTATTGATAGTGATTGTGAGAAAAATGATGAAAATGGAGCAGACCTTACATCTGGGTCTCTGGCATGTCTGTGCGCCGGTTTGGTGTGGTGGCAAGGAGGGGTTCGTACGGACCAAGATGTTTCTACGATTAGGTCGATGTTGAAAAACTAATCTGGGTATGGTGGGGAATACTGATCTTGTGTCTGGGTCGGATTGGAGAATGTGGAAATGAGTGTGTAGGATTTGTTTGACCCTGGTTAGTTTATAATGGAACTGGGTGATAAGAACCGGTGGGTTGGATTTTTGAGCGGGTTGAGTGTGTGAGGATGCACGGAGAATCTGTTTGGTTACAAGGGTTAGAAGTGTAGCATCGGTTGACTACAGCCTCCTGGAGGCGTTGGTTTTAAGTTTCAGCAGCAGAGGTGGTGGAATTCAGGCGTTGTCCTCTGTGGGCAAGGGAGAAAGCAGTCGCTTCCTTAATGATGCAAAGATGGGAACTTGAGTAGTGTAAGTACTGCACTACTTAACGGTTTTTATGTGAACGGAAGTATTGAGGATGTTGTTTTCAAAGGTGATGTTCACGTCAAGAAATGTGACTTTTGTCGGAAATGGACCAGGTGAACTGGACAACACGGAATTGGTTCAGTTGTTCTAGGAATGTCTTGAGACTGGTTTCACCATGAGTCCATAGCATCATTATATCGTTCAAGAATCTTACCCAGAGTAGAGGTGTCAAAGGTTGAGTTTGCAGGTAATCATGTTCGAGTTTGCCCATAAACAGATTAGCATAAGAAGGCGCCATTCTCGTACCCATGGCTGTGCCTCGGATCTGAAGGTAGTGTTTGTCGTCAAAGGTGAAGTTGTTACATGTAAGAATTTAAGTTGGCCAGGTTAAGAAGGAAAGCCGCGGTTGGGTTATGAGGTTTAGGTCTCTGGTTAAGAAAGAATTCCATAGCTGCAAGTCATGGGCATGAGGAATGTTGGTATATAAGGAAGTAACATCTATGGTTCAAAGCAGTATGTCAGAAGGAGGAGATGGTAATTTACGGATGATTTCTAAGAAGTGGTAGGTGTCGCGTATGTAGGCAGGCAGCGCCTTAACAGTTCTTTTCTCTCGTCTACGTTTGTGTATTCTTAACTATACGAAATCAGTTGCTCATGCTAGCTTTTTGCGCTCGTGCTTGAATTTAGGCCTTACTCCTAAATCAGGGTCCCCACTCGACCGGGGAAACCGGGAATAAGCCGTGAATTTTGTACCGTGAAAAAACCGTGAATTTTGTTATTAAACCTTGAAAATCTAGAGTAATTATAAGTTAATAGAAAGAACTTATGAGAAGAAAATAAAAGTAGTTTGTTCAATTTGCGAGTGCCTCCGTGCTGCCACTTCTTGCTCTGCGGAGTACAAAATAGTCAGAAGGCGACCTCTAGTTCTCTCTCTCTATGACTAATGCTGATGATGACGTCACGAGTGAAGTTGGGTTAACTCACAGCTATTCGCACCAAGAAGATTTTCGAGAAATCGCCAATCAAATATCCATTGACTAAAGCTATTACGTGCTTAGATCCAAAAGTCATAAGCAACAGTGGAGGTGAAAAACCTCTTACGAAATGTTTAGAAGAACTTGTTGCCAAAAAATGGATGGTAGGCATAAAGGCAGATGCTGTCAAGCGACAATATCTGAAGCTTTTCTCTAGTCAGCATGTTTTGGAACAGTGCAAAAAATACAAAAGGAACGAAGAACGACTTGATCATTTCTTCATGGAGGTGATAAGTGTTGAAGGTTCAGAGGAGTTCAAAGATTTGAAGTCTTTCATTCAACTCATCCTTACACTGTCTCACGAAAATGCCTCAGTTGAAAGGGGGTTCTCCGTAAACAAAGAGTGTATAGTTGAGAACTTGAAGGAAGAAAGTTTAGTGGCCTTAAGGAAGATTTGTGACGGTGTGTCAGCAGCTGGTGGAATGGATAAAGTGGAAATAACTCCTGAAATGCTTCATTCGGCTAAAAATGCTCACGCCCGCTACACGGAGCGTTTGGCAAAAAGAAGAGAGGAAATGAGAGAGAAATTACAAACAGAGGAAAATAGAAAACAGGCTGCTAAAGAGAAAAAAGATTTGGAAGCAGAAAAGTCGCGACTTCTAGCTGACGCGAGGAAAAGGGCGGCAGAATTGGACGAAAAAATATTCCTGCTCAGCAAAAAATTCAGATCTTAAACCTTTGAAGTCATGTATGTAGTTTCTGTACATTTATTTATTTTTTTCCTAAACAAACTGCTTTTGTGCTACGAAGTGTTGTGAACAAATAAACTGCTTTTGTGCTACGAAGTGTTGTGAACAGTCAAACTGCTTTTGTGCTAGGAAGTGTTGTGAACAGAACAGACATCTGAAAGAAAAGTAAACATCTGAAAGTTCACACATATCGTCAGTTGGTGTAATTTTATCTTAAAAAGATAGACAAGCTTAATAATACATATTACTGTATTAGGCTACATTTAAGAAGAAAAAAAAGTTTTACAGAAGTGAAACAGTTCAACAATTTGTAAGTGTTTTTTTCTTCTTTCTTTTTTTACAGTACCTATCCTATAATTATTTTTTGAAATAGCGTTTTTAATGGCTTAGTTTTAATGTCATTTGATACCTTGTAACATCATCTTGACAGGATATGGTAACAACTAATAAAATATTTTTTTGTAGTAGTTTTCCCTCATTTCTTACTTAAAAACAAAGAAAGGCATTTTATTTTTATTTAATAAAACATTTCTTGTATGTACAGTTCTGACATCATAAGGTTAAAGGAGAGCAAGTTGAATTATTCCGCTGCTACATACCGACAGCCGCGCTGTGCTTTTAGGTCCAGCCATGCTTTGCTCCCGCATCAGGCGATCTTTATTGTTGTCGTGTGATCAGTAACGATTATTTTTATGAACGTTCCGACCGTGAAATAAAAAATTTTGGACAGTGAAAACCGTGAAAAAACCGTGAATTTGATTATTTAGTTTGAGAGGGAACCCTGTTCTTAGAACTTCGAAACTGTAATACTTGATGTGTGTTTTTAAAATAAAGTGCAATAGCCTTGTCAGCCTGTTTTAATTAAATTAAGTATGACCTTGTCCATTGCCTTAATGATTATATACAGGATGTGTAGGATATCTGAAAACATGAGATGTGTATCCCATAGCTCTATGCAACTAATGTATATGCGTTATCGTTCCAAGTGCATCATGACCGGATATAACTTGACGCATCAGATGAAGAGAAGTGATCTGGTTATTTCTGTCTGCGTAGAACAGAGAGTTTAAGGATTCTGACGTTTCTCAAAGTTTCCAGATTATTTATGGATAAAATTATAAACGAGTTGGAAGCTTCCACGGAGGCATCGAAATGAAAACGGCATGATCAATGTTTGGACACTGTCAGAGTTTATACAGCACGTGCAGAACATGATTAAAGATAATCCCGAAAAATCCATGAAGACCATCGCGATGGAGATCCAGGTTTTTAGCACACAATCAGAGGTGTGATGCACAAAACCCTAGGCTACAAGTCTCAACCTAGGCAATGAGGAGAAGTCACTTCATGTTTGCGACAATACAGGAACTTGCCTGCTTCGTGCAAAGCGTTTACTCAACAAGGTGAAGAACAAAGAACATGGCATGCTCTGTCTTTTCTGTGATGAGAAGAACTTCGGTCAGGATTAAATAATGACGAACAGATGTGATCGTTTGGTAAGTGCAGTTCCTTCAGATGATCCCAGGGTTATACAGATTTCCAGCAACGGCGATAGTGTTAGGAACGATGAGTGGCGGGTACCTCTCATGCCTACGCACTTCTTTAAGCAATGTCTTCACGCTGTCTACATTGTGGTGCTAAAACAGTCTTAAACCAAGGATAGACCAATAGGTGACCGTCCGTGTTTCAGCAAAACTCCGCACCTTATGACACCCAACAATCGCTGACCCAAAATTGCCACGATCATGTGACACCAAACATGTGGCGTCCGAACTCACTTAATTTAAATCCCATGGACTTATATGAGTGTAGCGTTTTTGTACGTGAGACTAATAAACATCTCCATAACAGCACTGTGCTTCTCTGCAGACCACCATTGTCCAAGTAGTATCCCAAATGAATAAGGGCCACTTGATTGACGCATGTCGCCGCTTCAGATTCCGTAGTCATGCCGTTATTTCCTGCCCAAGGCGATTTTATCTAATAAACATGTAATTGAGCTAATGTTGCACATTCATAAGCAGTTTCATCGCAATATACTTGGAGCTTCGTCAGAGAGAACTGTTTTATTTTGTATGCACATGTGTCCTCAAATACGCAACGCACCCTGTATTTATACTCCTACGTTTTATGTCTTCTACGTTTCGAGAGAAGTGTTCTCTCATCTTTAGATAGTTTGTAATTACTAGCTAAATATGTGTACCAATAATTCATTAACATTGTCGCAAGTTTAAAACCGTTTTATAAGTTTTTATTTTAAGTTTTGTGTCATATTTTCTACTTTTCTGAGCTCATTTTCTCGATTGTACTTAATTCAATAAGTCCCTAGTCACGTGATCACATGTTGAATTTTTAATTCAGGAAAGTTAAGATCGGTTGTGATGATAAATATAGAGAATATGTTTTAAACAAACATCGCAGAACACAAGTCCCGCTCACACTGGTTATCCTGAATGAAGTTTTCCCGTGTTTTCTTCATTCGTACCAGGCGAATATCAGGTTGGTACCTTCAATACAGGCCTTGGCTGCTGCTTCCATCTTCTCAGGGTCATAACAAGATTTCAGACCCGATGGCCTGTTGTAACAGTAAAGCGCTGTAAACAGGTATTATGCCAGGATATTCAGTTTAAGTGGGATGGAAAGTCGAAATTGGGAGGGTATAAGTGGAGTTTTTCAGGATTTCTATCGATTTTTTACTATTTGTTTTTTAAGATTTTAGTCGGGAGCGCGCCCGAGAATTTGTGGGAGGGACAGCCTCCATAGGAGTCAGAGTCACTGGCTATGAATATAAGAAATGTAAAATTATATTGTCCCAGTATCGTCAATTCTAGTGGCATATTCTTTTAATTACATTTTGAATATTTTAAAATGATATTTACTTCATCGATAATAGTAAAATTATTTATAACTCGTACTTTCTCATTCTTACAGAGTTGATTTCTACAGCGGGAGAGGAAAATTTGTGCTGGGTAACTCTGCTGGTCATCAGAGGACGCTTCTGAGAAGAATTCCCACTTCCTTTACAAGAAGTCTAATCTATTTGGAAGAATCACCCGACTACTGTATAGCTAATGCAACTACAGGTAATTTTAATTCCAGAAAAATGATTTCAGTCCATCTTAATAGTTTTCTATATATTGTATATTGTTCTATTTTCTATATAACGTCAGTTATCTAAACGCAAGATGGCCGCTAAGCGCAGCTCACTTCGCGAGTTTATTTCTTTCTTTATCGAAATATATAGCATGGTAGTGGTGTGTATCACTTTTAAAGTATAAAAGAATGATGGCAGGACTAATCTACAAAATGTTATCCTACAATAAATTCATTTGTGTTCAGTATTTTATAATTTAAACCTCAACCGTGTAACCTTAGAGTATGGAAAATGGAGATTCCTTACTACAAACGTTTCTTTACTAACAATGGCAGTATAAGAATGATAACCAAGTTAAGTTCCGTAGTCTAAGCGGAGTTATTTCAACCATGATTTTTACCATCAGAACAATCTTAGTAATCTAGATTAGACATAACCTACAGCTCGTACAGAATCGTTATTGTAAGGGTGTCGCGGAAAAATCGGGGATGCCAATTTCTAGCGACTTTGTGCTGTATAGCTCGTTCTATTGGGCAGAGTTACCAGATCATTTTTTTACCAGTGGAAGACAGCAAAGTTAAAAATGGAGGACAACAGCGGATTTTTTCTTCGAATGGAGGACAACTAATCTAACATTGGTAGATAAGTATATCTGCCTTTCATTTAAAACCCGATAAAGGAATACCGATGAACAGAAAAATTCCTTACTTTCAAATTTAATTTTTACAGGATAACTTATACAAAATTTTACGTTTTTATCGTATCTTCCTATCACGCAAAAAAAATAAATAAATGAAAAGTGGTTACCAAATTATGAACTATTTGCTTCATATTTCGGTAACGAACATTTTACTTAAATTAAGAATTTGGATCACAAGATTATTAATATGTCCAATTCGGAACTTTTTAACCTGGTCACTCGAGAATGGAGGACATTTTAAGATATTTAGAAAAGAAGGGAGGACAAAGAAAAAAAGGAGGACATGTATTCCAAACGGAGGAGGTCTGGTGACCCTGTTATTGCGGAAAATCGGAGTTACAGAACTGTCAAAGAACGAAGCAGAAAAACTAATAAATGGCCACAGGCGACCGTATTATGTATTTGTTAAGCCGTTTGATGCGATGAAGGAATTCAAACTTGGTTTTCTCAATAAATCTGTTTTGTGACATTACTTATTTTCTTCCGACACCCTTTCTTCACGTGGCTTTTATATAAGTGAGAACAGGGCACTGAACTTGTTTATCTGTACGAATAATAATAGGAATGAATAAATAAATGCATTTATTTACGACTTTATGCATCTCAGACTCAGGCTGGGATACGTTTAAGGAGAGGTGTTGGAAAGTAGTCGGTCAGGGCCCAGTTAGTAGGTACAATCCAGGCATTTGCCTGGTGTGACTGAGGAAAAACCCCTGAGAAAACCTGAGTCAAATAGCAATAGGAATCAGACATATAAAATTCATGTTAATACAGTGTAATGTTGTTTATTCGAATCTCCGTTATTCGGATTACAGGCTTATTGGACTGAATTCTTTCATTATACAGGGTGTCTCGGAAATAAGAATTTCATTCTAAAGGAATTTCATTATTCAATAGGGCAAGCATGGAAATCACTTCTAAGTTGTATTCCCCAATCATTACCATAACTTAAATCAGAGCCGGTTTTAAGTCAATCGGCGCTCTGATCCAAATTTTTGCGCCCTCATAAGTAGTAATTTAATTTTCCGAACTCATACGATACACTCGCACCCGAAATGGTTGTCGCTCCAAAAATTGTGGAGCTCTGTTCGCAGGAATAGTTTGAACACCCTTCGTGCCGCCTTTGACTTAAATAGATGTATTGCATACTACTTCAAGTCTGATTTGCTAGGTCCACCCCTCTTACGTCATTACTTTTCGAGATATGACGTCATTTGTGACGATGCACGCCTGTAGCTTCGAGACAAATCAGATTTCCGAATTTTTTCAAAGGAACTTTTTTTCTTGGTTTGATGTAAGTAAACACCTTCCGAAGTTAGTGCCATTATTTCTGGGACACTCTGTGTAACAATTTTGTTACAGTAATTAATTCCTTTATTGTACTATGATGTATAACTTATTACTATAAAAAATAAATCGGGATTAGAATCTACAGGAATATAACTTAGATTCCAGTACAATATTGTACTTTTCCTATGATCTCTGAACAGTTTGGATTTTCGTTTATCGGGATAATCTCGGTACCAGACCAGGAGTCCGAATAATAGAAGGTTCCACTGTACATAACTGCTAATGTCAATAATAAAAGAGTTCTTATTCTCTGCAAGTTACCACGGAATTACCATGTGTTCTGTATTATCATAAAGAACGGTAGTTCTTCGAGTGACGCTGATAAACGAGTCTGTTAGCGGCACTCACATATATACAGCTAGTTTCGGATCTAGCGAACAATAAGCCCGATTCTGATGCTTGGACTTGCATTTGAAAGCTCTTTTTGGCATACTAAAACAGAAAAACAAAACTGGGTCAGTAGGATCTCCCTAGGACCCCTCGGGTAGTGCGAAAAAAATATATAAAAATTTCACATTTCTGACGATAGCACTTGCTCCAGAGCACATAGGTGGTCGAAACTTGGGAAATCGTAATCTACGCTCCAATACCTATCAAATGGTGGTTCACACATAAAAAAATCTGTTAAGCGGTTCCAAAGTTTGACTTTTTAAACCGAATCACAGAATTTTCACATGATCGAAAAGTATTGTCTGTCATTCTGTCTTTCTTTTTGTTTTAGCCCCAAATGGTTGGTACCAAGAGGTTTGGGGAGCTAATTGCGGGTCCCAACAAGTTGGGGTAAAAAAAAATTACTTATTTGTATGAAGACTATGCACTTTTTTTTTCTAAAAAAAATAGACAGCCTTACAAAATAAGTGATATCAGTACAAAAAATCCCTTTCGGTAGGCCTACAGGCTGAGGTAGATTTCGAAGTTTCGCTGGGAGCCGGGGCTCGCCCCTCAACTTCAGCGCTTTTGAGAGGATGCGCCTCCTTTATCTTAACCAAAATCTCCCTGCAGCACTACACCACCACGGAGTACATCTTCAACCTCCCACGGTTGGCTGCGCCCCCAAAGGGAAGATTTGCCCCATTTATTGTAACCTACTCTTGGTCATACACCTTCATTGAAAATTTCGTTTCTCTACCTTCAATGATTTGGAAATTGGGTTTTTGGGGCGGCCATTTTGGATCCAAGTTGACGACTTTTTGAAAGTTTTCTTATTTTGTCGTGACCTACTTGTGATAGTACAACTTCAAGTAAAATTTCATTTATCCAGCTCAAACGGTGTGCAAAATGGGATTTTGGGCGGTCATTTTGGATCCAAGATGGCGACTTTTCCCAAATGTTGTGATATTTCCCTAAGCTACTCGTCATAATGCACCTTTATGCCAAATTTCGTATCTCTAGCTCAAACGGTGTGGAAAATGGATTTTTAGGTCCGCCATTTTGGATCCAAGATGGCGTCTTTGAACTCATTAGGTAACATTTTCATAATCAAAAAGTGATGTTGTACCTTTATGCCAAATTTGATTTCAATAGCCCCAGCGGTTTAGGCTGTGTATGCTATACAACAATGGGTTCGGCGGCCATTTTGGATCCAAGATGGCGACCGATTTTGCTCATTAACGAACTTAACCGAGCTATTAAGCCTAGAAACAACATATAAAAATTTGGTTCAAATATCTTCAAAATTATGGCCGCTAGCTTGTTAATATATAAATATAAATATATATGTGTATATATATATATATATACACTTTCATATCGTACCGATCTCAATAGGTATATTTTCTTCGAAATCCACCTAAAAACCCTTCGGTATAAATGGAAGTATGATGAAATAATTCTATTCAGAAAAGAAGTGATATCTATTTTGCGAGTGATTTTCTTTGTGTCACTATGGCGGAAGGAAGGATACTAAATCTCTTAATTTTATTAGAAAGGAAACACTTCCGCCATAGTGACAAAAGAGAATCACTCGCAAAATAGGGATATCACTTCTTTTGTAAGTAGAATTGTTACGTCACTCTTCGCTTCACCCATGGGTGAATTTATAGGGGGGCATGGGAGGGCATTGGCCCTCAGTCGTTTCCGAATGACTTAAGATGTTTCATTCTAGACGATAGCTTTTAAAGTATTTGCCTCCCCCCCGCCCTTCCCCCGAGGGTCTCTCTCCTAAATCCGCCCAAACCTTTACAGCGAAGTTTTTTTTTTATATACTGATACGAGATTTCCTGTATTTTAAGGTGAGAAATGCTGTACCGTTTTACCATCATCCGAGACGTCGTATTGAAACATTTCGCTTCTGCCGTCATTACAACTATACATTTACAGATTCTGTGAAATTTAACTTCCTTAGCTGGCCGCGTTACATGTTTCCATCAACATTACAGGATGCTAATATTTTTAAGGAACCAGGGACTTGAAATATGAAATAATTAATTTTCTCGTTTTGAAGAAATGTTTTGGAATTCACTGAGAGTTGTTCAAAATTTAATTTGGATTATTTTTTATGAAGAAATTTCTTCCATAAGAATAAATAACGCGATGCTGGATGCAATAATCAAAACTATGATGTGAATTCAAAATGGGTGACTTTTTTTTTCTCTAAAGTTAATTTAGAACCTGTTCCAAACATAATTAAATTGATATCTTAAGTCCTGACCATTACTGGTTCAAACACATTTGTTGAGACTTTTTTTTTTTTAATTCTTAAAAACTAGTGGAGTAATGATACAAATAAATGTTCAGAAACCGATTACAGAAATCAGAAATTCACGTTTCGCTTTATTTCGATCAAAGCAGAGCTGAAAACGGGTCACTTTTGGTGACCCAATCTGGCCCGAACATAGCTGACCCGGTCCGAACCTTGACCCGATGTAGGAAACATAATTAACATCGAATTTTGTGTTGTATTTTTCTTCCTCCGGGAGTAACGTCTCCGTGTCTTGGTCACCCCCTAACAAAAACACTGTTCAAACGCAAGAAAATAATTAAAAACTCTGTTTTGTTACCGGGTCAGACCGGGTCCCAGGTCTAGAATCGGTGACCCGTTTCAGTTATGGATCATAGTTGTCAGGAAACACACAACTTGATTATGAGGGGGAAGGAGTTGGCTACGATGACCTGTAAAATAAGCGTCCATGGGTTTTCACACATTTCTAGGAATATCGGTGGTTCCTTCGAAAAAATGACTCAATAGCCCCTTCAACATATTTCGTGGAATTATGAAGGTACTTAAATGAAAACCATGCGTGCTATTTTCTGTTTAGAAATAAGGATTATTATAATGGAAAGTTCCATAAGAAAGTTGTTACAGGGGCTACTAAAACATCCTTTATTTTCAAGAAAATAATACGTCATGGAGCCTTCAGTTCTTTACTTTTACTATGCCATGTATTGTGTTTAAGGGGCTATTGAGTCATATTTTCGAAGTAAGCACATAAAACCATGATATTCGTAGAAATGTTTGAAATCCATGTTAAATTGAACGCTTATTTTGTAGACTGAAGTAGCCAAGTCCCTCTCCCTCTTAAGGGAAATGCAGCATTACTGTTAAGTGCTAGAAATGAAATAAAATATTACGGGTTTTAATGCTAAATAAAAACAGAAGTAAAATAAATAATATATGCAAACTTAAATATGTACTGTTTGTGAGTTATCATGGTTTATTGTTATTATACGCGATGCAAACACATCACGCACCTTCTTCGTGAAGTCATAGCGATTCAACCAATAGGGACTGGAGTCATGGTGTGCCTGAGACACACGTATAACTTTTATATCCATTTTTAAAACTAATTTTACCTTCTGATAACTCTAAATACTAAACTTATTTTCACTTTTTTTTCTCCATAGGCTGGCGAGGAACTCAGGGCCGTGAGTGTTCGAGAGCCAAAGGGCCAGGGGTTTCTCGAGAGGAACGCAGAAGCTGCAAATCGTTGTGCCGTCAGTGTGGCCATAAAGTGAAGAGACGCCAGCGAGTGGTTGCCACACGGTGTAACTGCCGATTCAATTGGTGCTGTGACGTGCAATGTGATATTTGTCACAAAGTGGTGTTTGATCTCTCTTGCGAGTAAAACGTATTACTAACAAGTAAACACAAGTTTTTTTTTTTTTCGAAATAAACATTTATTCAACGTTGTGTAAAGCTTAGACTGTTTTTACTAAGTTTGTTTATATTTGGAAGTAGAAGTATAGTTTCCAATGAACAGTGATTTTATTTCTGATTCAATGAAATCCATTGTGTTAGATGTTTGTATTTTGATGTAAGATTCTTTTAGGAACTCAGTTAAAAAACAGACGAAAGCTATCACTTAAAAAAAAACATTGGTGTTTATTGCCACCCCAAAAGGTGTAATAGAACACCTCTACTTCTACACCAATTCCAGTGCTGAGTAACACCAAATTTAGTGTTGGTTAACACCATCTGGGGTGTCCAACACCGTTTCTGTTGTTGACAAACACCTCTACCGGTATTCAGAAACACCGTAAGGAGTGCTAAAGTGCACCGCTAGAAGTGTAAAGGAACTCCTTCAATGGTGTTTATTAACACTCCTAACGGTGTTTCTGAATACCGGTAGAGGTGTTTGTCAACAACAGAAATGGTGCTGGACACCCCGGATGGTGTTAACCAACACTAGAATTGGTGTTACCCAGCACTTTAATTGGTGTAGAGGTAGAGGTGTTCTATTACACCTTCTGGGGTGGCAATAAACACCAATATATATATATATATATATATATATTTGAGTGTAGTGTTGCTATTTGGAAGATGGATGGACCTTCTTTTTCATTTTGGTCTCAGTTGTAAATATGTATCATACGTTAAGAATATTGTAAAGTATTTTTTAAGAGCAATAAACGTTTTTTCTTAAAAAAAAAAATCTGTAATTGTTTCCTATCTTCAAAAACTCAACTTCCTTTCTAAGTTCATGGTCAGAACCTACACCAAAAATGATGATAATTGATCTTCTGATTCAAGGCAGGGTTATGCCCCAAATGTCCTTGGGGAAGGTGGCCAAACATTCCCTTCTGTTTGGTCTTGTTTGATTTAGAGAAAGCATTCGATAAAATATGACATACAGCTCTCATTTAGAAATTACAATCATTCCGACTTCCCATCACCTACATGACGTTCTCGGGGCAGTAACATTCCCAGTTGGGAGTAAGTGATTATAGTGAGAAAAATATCTAACCTGATTTGTTTTATCCCATCCATGTCAGTGAACTGTGTAAAATTTCAAAATGCGTACATATATATATATACCTGACTTTTCTAACCCAACCTAACGTAATGTAACTTGTAAAATGTAAAAAAATGAATAAAAAGAAAAGTAATTTTTATAAGTACAAAGAATTTTTTTTTTAAGTTTTGTAAAAAGAACAAAACCTTGGTGGTGACAGGGATTCGAACCCAGGTCACCTGCGTAACAATCCGACAAGCTAATCACTACTAACGTAACTACACTCACGTAAACAGGCACCGACTTCCCACCCCTTTGAAACTCGTAATAATTCTAGCTGGCATTACAGTAAAAAAAAAACTTTGCTAAACTTTATTTTATATGGGCCATTCTGGTAACTTTTGACTTCAGTCTGTCACGATTGGTCCTATACATCTAGTAAAAATCCACAAGCACCCATGCCTCAGGCGGGATTGGAATCCGCGACCTTCCAGTCGCTGGCCTAACGCCTTAGACCGGTCGGCAGTATTGTTAGAGTATTTTTCACTCTTAGTTCTCATAGGTGTATATTTACTTTCTGAACACCCTGTACAAGTTTTGTCATGAATCCACAAAATATGTCCTTCGATAAAATAGACGAAAACAGCTTTTCTATCTTAATTCTATAATTTATGAATTTATTATGACCGAAGTGACTTACAGGAAGCAAAATGTCTCTTCAACAATAGTAAACCAAAATTTATCTCAGATAACGAAAATAATATGTGACGGCAATAAATAATTTTGGATTACTTAATACTAACTACCTTATCGTGTTATTAGAGGGATTATTGTGAGCCGACAATATATTGACGTTAGGATGTACAGTTACATCATAATTGGTCTTTTACATGTAAAGGAAGAACGCACCGTTACACAGGAATTCTTGATAAGCTCTAATCATGTTTTCTTCATTCAAAACTCCTTGATATTCTGTTACATTCTCAATTCCTTTCAGATTTTCTTTGTATATTTTTCAACTTCATCTTTCACTCTCTGACCTAAGTTTACAACCCAGAAAGCCATGCGACGGCGACATTTGGTCGGCGAAAGTCGGGCCGACGCACAGTGTGCTATTTGATCAATCCAGGGGATTTAATGTAAAAAAAATTAAGTCCGTGAAAAAACGTAATATTAAGTAGGTTGTAAGACAAGTCATATGAAGAAGAATATCAATTAGAAATGCCATTAGCTACAACAGGGACGTAGCATACAGGCTCCAAAGTCGACCAAAGTAACTCATGGTGTGTAGCGTTGAAAGTGACGGTCATAAAGTAAAGGTATTATCTCCAACTATTGTACTGTCTTTGGAGTGACGTTGCTGTGTATTGTTAAACTAAGTTTTATATGTACGTCTAGCAGTGTCTTACAGCTGTGGACAGTCAGTAATAATACCTGACCTTGAACAATGTAATCATGTTTTATTTAGCATTATCGTTAATATAGGGTAGATTGGAAGTTTCTTATACAGTCGTATACAGACGTCAGACTGATTTTATTCTATGCATTAGGATGTGTACTAAAAAAATATGAAGAAAAATGCTGCGCATGTTTGCGCTTCTAATAATTATTTTTTTTTAAATCAGGATGGCGTCCTCTATCTCCCGGTAAGCAATATTTGATGTTTGGTCGCGTCACCGGAAAACTGAACGTTTTGATCCGGTTTGTGAACTCGTGTCGAAAATAGTCAGCGACGAACACCTTTCTGATGATGTTGAAAAGAGTTTAAAGGTATTTGTAAGAAGCCTATGTCAGAAAGTTGAGTACAGGTGGGACAAATCTCATCGTCATCGTGAACGGTTCCTTGCATCGAACGCAGACTGGTTATGTGGAAACATAAGTTTGCCAGACACTGTTCGAAAGCTACTACCTTCTAATTCATATCCCTCTTTTAACGCTGTGAAACAAGCAAAGAGTGCATGTTCTCCCCCAAATGTTAGTCACTGAAACTGTAGCTGAAATTCCTGTGCAGTCCTTGGTCAATCACACACTGCAAAGAGCACACACAGCAAAAAGTGTTTGCAAGTGTACAGGAAACTTGTAGTGATCTTCACTTTATTGTGAAGTGACGATGTGATGGTTCCCAACAAATGCGTTATAAGCAAAGGTTCCAAAGTGAAAGTGCATGTGATGATAATTTATTCAGTATTTCAATGATGCCAATTCATTTTTATTTCAAAGATAGTGTGAGTAAGCAAATCGTGTGGCAAAATCCAACTTCTGGATCAGTTCGGTACTCTAATCTTCTAATTCAGCATTCTCTTAATTCGTTCGGTGACGATAACCCTTTACGTTCTCAGTTTCAATTCTTTCAAACATTTAGTTTCTTTACAATTGTTCGATAATTTTTAACCTTTTGTATCTTAACTGTGTAGGCTAATTAGTTGGTAGTCAAAAATGTAGCTCACACTTATTGTTCTATTACCAAAACCCGTTCATTGAAAGTTTCCCAGTTTCGGGTAGGCAATTGCCTCCCCCCCCACTCATACCCCTTCACATGACGTCCCTGATGTAAATACTTACTGGTTTATATTCTACGACCCAGAAAACGCACACCAGTCACATTTCACGCATATTGGTTTTGAAACTAGCTCCTCAACAATTTCGTCCCGCTAGATTTGTCATTTATCACACTGTGCGACGCGTCGGTGGGCGGGAGCTGAGCGTGGTTTCGTCCCTATGCTGGTAAGTCGGGGGACCGATGACGGGCTGGAAATAGCCTGATGACCAAACGCCACTTGGGTCGGCGCCGACCTTGCCTAAACTAATTTCCCGCCTACTAGTCAGGGTCCCGTCTACCCCCAACGACGGACCAAACAAAATTGGCATTTGGTTTGCTGGAAAGCCCTAGAATCAAGAATACACAAACATTACTTCCTCCTACTCAAACAAATCACTAAGTACTTGAGTAAATCGTATGTTATGGATGACCAAAAATCGGGACAGCGATTCTGCTGGGATGTTTAGTTTGGGGAGGGGTTAAACCAAAATTAAAGATTGTAAGTGATGTTTAGCAGGATTTGTATCGATTATTAAGCGTAAAAAGTTTAGAGTTGGTGTGTGTTCAAGAAGTTGGGATGGTGACACCACTTCATTAGGGGAAGGGGAAGTTCGCTGAATCCATAAATCCGGATATCGGAAATAGGTTAACGCCAATATCTTGATAACGGATTTTTTTCGGATGATGCCTAATATCTAAATATTTGTCATCCGATTTCTCATCTTATACGGATAATGTCAAATCCGGATGAATAGCCCTTCGATACCAGGATAAAATATTATTCGAATCTGAGTCTCCCTAATTTATATTTAACTGGGGCGCTCAAGTTAAACCGGGACAATAGACATATTTATCGGAGAGAAAAGTCTTGCAATTTTATGCACTTCCCCCAGCACTTCACTAGCGCCTGGATACTATCATAGTAGAAAGACTTTTAGTATTCTGAAGCCGGTGTTGGATAGACTGCTTCGCTTCAGTGTCACTTCAGAAATGCTGGCCAACCAAGAAGTTGTTTTAGGGTCCAGAAAAATGAAAATCGCTTCGAGAGAGACTAAGTTTATATTGGAAATGAAGCAATATTGAGCCGCCTAGTCCTTGAATGACAGCACGTTTATACTCTGTATTAAGCTTCCTCCGGGTTGCTTTCAAAGAAAATTCTTCGAGGAAGATCATTTTGAGTTTCTTTGGCAAGTATGAATATCCTATTACGAGTTATACCCAGCACGCCACGCGACGTCAGCATTTGGTCGGCGAAGATTGGGCGACGTCGGCGGGCGTGTGGTGGGTGAGGTTACGCCTCTATACCAGAAAGTCAGGGAGCCAACGGCGGCCCGGAAAATGGCCCGGCGACCAAACTTTACTTATGGGTCGTGCCGACCTTCTCCCAACTCTTTCCTGACTACTTAGTTTGTCGGGGTCGGCATTTGGCTTGCTGGGTTATCTAGATAAAATAGTCTCATTGCTAGTATGATTTGATAGGTTAACTAGTGGCCCGGTCTATTACAAGAAGGGGATTTCAATATGACCCAAACTAATGGAATCATAAGGAGTGGACTGGCCCGACCGCGAAATCCCTGGTGGTCCTCCGACGGCCCTTTTGTCTTGCAAGCATAATGTTACACAATAATGGAGACTACTTGATTCACTATTGCTACTGTTGGTAGCGTTAAGGGCTTTCCGGTCCTCATTAGCAACTTTGGCAACATTCGTATTTACTTGAGATTTTATATTTTGAGACCTGATCAGTATCCTACAAGTCCTTGTCAGTTCTTTTTGGGGCCCACTACCATGAAGGGTATTGAAGGGCAGGTGTTTTGGGGGCGCATGCGTCACAGCGCCTAATACCACGAGGGTCGGTTTTTACTAGTGCGTGAGCCCTTTGATTTGTTTCCCGGGTGGGCCCTTTGGTTACCAGTTCGCCCCTGAGTTACATACATGCCCTGCGCAGCATACATCTTTCCCATCTCTCTGGAAACGGTTTTTAACTCTTCTTCACAGAATGGATTTGGTTGGGTGCACGACGGAAATGTCCTCAAAATGGCGTCTCGCTAGGTCATATTTCGGCCTTAGAAACAGCTGATGGTCAATGGGGGCTAAACCCCATCTTATTACGACTTACGATCTAACTGCGTAACGAATAAATTTGTGATAGCAGTCTAATTGACTACCAGTGTGTGGCCCATGAGCGAAGAATTGTGATTAGTTAAAGTAGTTTCGGAAAGCCAACGAATTCTGGGACGTGATTGTTGGCGGATGACATTGAAAGGATCTCATGGTCGTCTGAGGAAGATGTTATAACATGGAAACTGTAACGCTTGCTGCATGTTTTTAAAATAAAGTTAAGTGCGATTGCCGTGTCAGCATGTTTTAGTTTAGTTTATTTATTTAGTGACAACACAACAGGCAATGGCCTAATTATAGTGTTGAGCTTTACAAAGTAGTTGTACAGACTTTATTGACAATTGCATCTCTAAATTCTTTAGGCGACATATAGCATACGTCCAGATTACTGTGAACTGTACAGAATTTGTTATATATAGTACAAATTCTCCAGATTGGTGACCTCATCAAGATATTGGTTCTTCCCTTTTTACAGTGGAAGAGACCAGTATTATTAACGCGAGTTTTAGATGATGGGACACGAAACTGTAATGTTGGAATCTAACCTTTTTTTGAACAATTTTTTTCAAGAAATAACAGATCAGCAATGTTGCGCCTTTGTTCTAAGCTCTGAATATTAAAGTTCTTAATGACTGCATTGTAACTATCATAAGCAGGATAGATTCGAGTTTCTTTAAAAGTCAAGACTTTAAGAAATTTTGATTGGATTTTCTCTAATTGTTGGCAATGTTTCAATTGATATGGATTCCAAATAGAAGAAGTATATTCTACCTTGGAGCGAACATAAGCATAGTAAATTTTTTCCAATGTTGATATATTGTCGAATTCTCTTCCCGTTCTAATTACGAATCCTAGTAATGTTAAGGCTTCATTTGTTATATTTGTAACGTGTACGGTAAGTTAAGAGTCAATTTCGAGTCAAAACTGACACCAAGATCCTTAACTACAGTAGGTATGTTTAGTACAATTTTATTAATGGAATAATCAAATTGATGAGTGGTTTTATTTCTATTAAATGATAGTACTTTACATTTACTTATGTTGACTCCAAGTTGATTAATAGCACACCAGTTTGCAATATTATCTAAGCTTTGCTGAAGTCTTATGCAGTCTCCGATACAGTTGATTTTTGTATATATTTTAAAGTCATCTGCAAATAACAATTTTTCATTATCAGGCACACAATCAGGAAGGTCATTAACAAATAAGAGGAATAACAAAGGTCCTAGGTTCGAACCCTGAGGAACTCCTGAGAATGCAGAATATTCATATGATCTCTATTCTTTATAGACAACTGGTTACTTGCGATTTGTTAAGTACGAACAGAGGAGCCTAATCACAGTGGGTGAGAAGTAATAGTGATTTAATTTTTCCAGTAATATATTGTGAATTACTCTGTCAAATGCTTTCTCAAAGTCAATATAAATCACATCAACTTGCTTGCCTTGATCCAACGCATTTGCTGTGTGGTCCGTAACAATTGCTAAGTTTGTTACCGTGGATTTCTGAGAAACAAAGCCATGTTGCTTAGTTGAGATAACTGATTGAATATGATTACTAATTCTCTTGTATAAGATCTGTTCAAATACTTTTGCAAAAGTTGGTAATATTGCAATTCGCCTGAAGTCATTAATGTCTCTACTATTATTAGATTTTGGGATAGGACAAACCAGGGCAGATTTCCATTTGTTGGGGAAAGTACATGTTTTTAGGGATAAGTTAAATGCTATGAATAGGGAATATTTAAATAATTCCGATTGAAAATACTGAGCGAATGCATTCCCTATCTTATCATTGCTAGACAACTCCTAACCTTCAAATTTTAATACATTTGGCGGTAGTTGAGTTTTTTTTATTTTTGATAAAATTCCATAGTTAGTTCGAGTTGGAATTGATATTATTTTCAGAATTAATTATAAAACTCTTATAAGCAATTCTAATGTCTTTCTTAATTTCCCTTACTAATCGAGCAAATTCTTGATAGAAAGGTGTTGAGTACATGGTTTTGTACCCTGGATTGTTTATGATAATATGCCTTGACCTTAAGTTTTCTAATAATATCTTTGGTGAACCAACACTGATACTTTGAAGCACACATATCAAATATTTCATAAAAAATATATTAGAATTTACTCACTAGGTTATTAACATTCCGATACACTTGTAAGAATTCCCAATCAATAGCTTGTAGTTCCCGATACAACATCAGAAAATTTGCCTTCCTAAAATTGTAATAATAAGTGTTACTTTTCTGCTTATCTTTCTTGACCTTTCTGTTAACTATGTCTATTACTATAGCTGGGTGATGGATATCTTCCGGTACCAACGGTAACAATTCTCTAACAACTTCAAGATTTTCAAGATTTGACAGAACTAGATCTAGTGTGCGATTATTGGCAACATTGTTGAACGATCTCAAATCATAAAAATTTATAAAATTATATAAATTTCTTTACTTTGAAGATGTGTTTTGTTAAAAATCAAATTCGGTACCGGTTATCTCCGGTAAATTGAAGTCACCAATGAAGAGAATAGGACTGTCTTGCGGACAAGTGAATTCAATGCATGCAAATAGATTATCATAGAAATCTATACCTGAAACCGGTTCAAAATATACAACACAGATAAACATTGGTCTTCCCTTTACAGTTATTCTAGCAATCAGACACTCATATTGATCATCACAGCTATTCAATAAACACAAATTGTATTTTTCAAGAGCCGAGATAAGTACCCCTCCCCCCTTTGACTTTCCAGTTGTATTAATATTGTAATCCTGTCTTAAAACAGTATACCTATTATCAAATAATTCACTGTCATAATGAGATTCATTAGTCCATGTTTCAGTAATTGTAATTATATCGTAAGTATTTGATATTACACTACAGAAAAAGTCATTTGTTTTACCGCGCAAGGATCTAGCATTCTGATTATAAAGCCGCAGCGATTTTCTTGTTTCACTAAAACCACTAGTTACATTTGGAAAATGATTGTACACTTCACTGACTTCAGATAAGGAAAACTTACCCTTTCCTCCTTCACATTCCTTTCTTTGTCAAACTTTGTTCCTTGGAGGCTGTGCCAGGGTTGAACGAGTGGTTCTCGTCATTTGTCTCTTATCGCTAGGGGTGGGGGTATCCTCACAGGTGGTTGAGAGAACGTGCTTTTGAGCATACAGTGTTACAACCTCTGCAGTTTCGTTTTGAACGATTTGTTCACTTTGCATTAATGTTTTTTCACTTTTTTGTAGCTCTTCGAGGGTGAAAGGTCTATTATTAATTTATAGTTTATTGTCCTGAAGCCTCGCACGATCACCTCTTGCACGAGCGTCCTTCATAGTTCAATAGATGTTTCCTTGTTTCACGCACATTCGCTGAGAAATCTTCTGAAATCACAACTCTGGCTCCTTTAGCACGATAAACATTTTTAATAATTTCATTTTTCTTCTTGAAGGCAGAAACTTTCACAATTATTCACGCATTTGGTCCACGTCCGAGTCGATGCGCTCTTTCAATATGTTCAGAGTTTAAATCTACCTTTAGTTGTTTTGTGACAAACTCTATTACTCGTTGTTCAGATTCTTCCCAAAATTCAACTGCATTGCGATTTCCAATATTACTAAAAATTAGGTTATTACGCCGTGATTGGTTTTCCAATTTATCTAGAAGCTCACAGTTAATTACTAATTGTTTCTTGAGTTCCTCATTTTCCTTCTTCGCCACACTAAGTTCGTTCACTGCCACTTGAAGCTGCACACTCAAATTATTTGTTACACTAGAAATGTTTGTTATTTTCTTATCCATTTCTTCCAATTTTTTGTACAAGTCATCCATGACGTAGGGCCTGGATTAACTTCCACTCCAGAGATCACTAAAAGTGCTGCAATAATCACACAAAACGAAAACATTTTCAGCATTGAAGGGAAGAATTCATAATTTCCGCACGGTTTGCAACACTTCACTTTCATTTTAGCCACAAACCTCCCTTTACGAAATCTCCAAGTTACAACATCAACACCCATCACGTCACGGTTCACTGACTTCTGGAGAGATGCTAAAACACGTCTGCACTCTTTTGTCTAAACGTTTTAAATAAAAATATTTATTTTATTAAATAAAAAAATTAATTAAGTATGGATACAGAGCCTCAATACACTTGGTCTAACCGATGTTGGTTATTAAATGTTACTACATGCTACTAGGAAAAGTGAATAACTCGTCACAGCAGTTCAAGAGATATGGTGATATTGACACATTTATTTCCAAATCAAAAATACAATGAAAGTCCAGTACGCGCACCCTTACTCACATTAGATTATGTTTAGCATTTAACCACGTTCTTGTATAATGTATTTTTGCCGACCGGGTAGCCGTGTGGTCTAAGGCATTAGGCCAACGACTCGAAGGTTCCAGGTTCGAGTCCCGGCAGGGTCATGGGTGTAGATTTTAACTACGTGATACGTCTAAGAGTAACGACATGCCAAGGATGCCTCGCGGTCGAGGTCGAGGTTTAAGTCGCGGTTGCTACCTCGATGTCCAGGTCGCTATGAAGGGCACACGTACCGAAGAGGTCGCGTTCTCGCTGTAAGTTCTCAGTTTTAGGAGAAACACTGCTGTGTCGCTTGCGAAATTATTCCGTGCGTGTTTCGTTGTTCAGTTGATTTTGAAAATTCAAGTGTAGCTAAACCATGTACTCCTGTGACAGCGAAGATAATGATTCTGTCTACAATTACAAAATGGTAGTTACTGTCAAATATTCAGAACAGGCGTTGTAGTGATCAATCACCCTATTAATAAGAGGAGAGGAGAGGAGATAATATCATCATTTATTCCTGGAACTTAAACAGCATCATCCAATTTACGAGGCAGCAAAACCTCCCGAGCATAAACACACGTAATCATCCGCAGACGAAATTCCGAACAAATGAAGATTGTATTCCGTGCAGCGCTTCGTGACCAAGGGAGAACCAAAGAGAACACGAGCCACAGCGATGCTTCCACTCAACATAGATGTAACAAACTCGGTTGTTCATCATCGCGACCACTAATTCACCATCGCGGTCGACCTTTCGGTCGCGATGTAGCGTATATCTCCGGCATGCGCTTACCCATTTGAATCCATGTGTTTGTGCCATCATCGAAGCAGCGACCGCGACTAAACCTCGATCGCGAGGCATCTTCGGTATGTAATCGTGAAGGGTCGAAGTCAAAAGTTACTAGACTGGCTCATATAAAATAAGATTTACAAAGTTTTTTTTTTTTTGTATAATGTATTCGGAATATAGAAATTAGAAGGGACCCAGATAGAAAATACAATAAAAGTTATCAAAATAAGAAAAACAGCATAAATATGGATATTTTCGGACAGAAAAGACTATTTGAACGTATACGCTTTGTTCTTGACTCCGTTCATGTTGCTTCTTTTTGCAATTTTTAACATTTTAGTACATCTAAAGAAAAAATTAGAATTGCATCTCAAAAGAGTGAAAATTTGCTATCGACTACGATTGAAAATTGGATCACATCCTAATCGAAAAGAGCTACCATAGATTGTTTTTCTTTTCGAACAGAAATTTCTCACTTTCTTCGAAGAAAATCCGCTTAGAAAGAGTATTCCCTCTTTCCAATGCGAGCGGAATTTCGTTTGTTTTTTTAATTTAATTAGAAAGATCGGGAAGAACTTGGCGTAACTTAAAGAGCTTGTCGTTTTTTACAAGAATAAATGAAACTGAAAACTAAATTGTTTTTCTCCGTAAACTTGAGTCAAACTTGTGAATACTTAAGCTAATAAAATATTTTCACAAATACTGTATATTTTGCTGAAATTTCTGACGCTGACCCTTAATCTTGAAACAGCTGATTGAGTATATTTTCCTTGCATGTCTATCAACTTAAGTCGTTGTTTTTTCCTTCTACAAGAGATACTGATAAATTTGTCATCTCACCTTGTCAATTAAGGGCTTATAAGCCATATCTTCTTGAATTTATTACTTTATCTTAATATTATTATTTAGTTTCGGTTTCTTTGTTTTATCGATTGCGTAAAGCTTATTTTATATAAGGAATTTACAAAGGCTCAGACGTTCACTTCTATAACGGAAATGTACTAAGTAAGATGGTGTCGTTCCTGATTCGGTCTACTCGTTTGCACAATGTATTTTGTCTCTTGCTTCTCAGCGTAGTCACAAATGTAACTGCTCAGATTGTTGTATCAGAATGTGACCAAAACGAACCTGCACTCCAATCGTACAATTATCGTCTACCTGACCACACCATCCCTGATCATTATGACGTTTATATTCATCCAGATCTAACAACTCTCGTTTTTACGGGTAACGTGAGTATTACCTTGGAAACGTTAGAGGAACTATCGTCGCTTTTAGTTCACTCGAAGAAATTACACATATTTGATGTTGAGTTGACTTCAGTAGGTGGAGAAAATGTGGGATTGAAGTCAGTGTGTTCTTCAAGCCAGTATGACATTCTTGTTGTGAGTCCCAATGACGTCATTCCTTCTGGGAAATATCTTTTGCAAATAAATTTCGAGGGAGAGTTGGCGAGTGATAATGCAGGACTTTATCTCAGCGAATATACTCAAGATGGGGAATCCAGGTAAACAATATTATGCTATTTAATATGTAAACTAGAGAATATTATATTCTCTATATCAGTGCCTAAGGATTGTATTGCCGTATCTCTATATGAATTCCTATGGAGTTACGACAATACACTCGTTAGGTGTCGATATGTAGTCTTATTTAATTTTACAAACTCCTCATGCAGCTTAGAGGTAATTTAACACAAGATATTAGCAAGATTCCTCATTGTTATGAGGAAGGATCTGGAAAGCAATCTACCGTGAACTTATTTAAGGTACCATCCCAGTAATTGCTTGGTGCTTCCGAGGGAAACTCCAGAACACTTCAATATGGATAGGCGACTGCTGGGTACTACCGCACTACGACAGCTCGGCACTATTATTATAACATTGCTTAAAATATTCATTAGATCATTATATTCTGGACAGTACCCAGATGTATGCAAGAAAGTACTTCTTACTCCCATATACAAAAGAGAGAGGACAGATCCGTCATCTACAACTATAGACCAATTTGTATATTTAATGGCTTTGCTAGAATCTTCGAGAATATAATAGCCGAATGTCTTCAATATAATTTTAAATACTTCTTCCATAAGAATCAACATGGATTTATATAGGGCAAATCTATTATCACTAACCTGTGCCAGAACTTAAGCCTAATACAAGGTATTGTGATGGATAAACACTTGATGTAATTTATTTTGGTTTCTCAAAGTCATTCGGCCCAGTTAATTTTTCAATCCTATTAAGCAAACTCAGGAATATCGAAGGTTCAACTGCGTACGTTACTTTGGTTAACAGCAACCTAACTAGTAGAAGGTTCCAAGTCAAAATAATTAATGTTAATTCACATAATGTTAATATAGCAAACGGTATTCCACAAAGCTCACCACTAGGGCCATTATGATTTAATTTGTTTGTGGACCTGTGTACAAGGGTATCCTATTCCACTCCCACACTATTGGCTGAGTATTTGAAATTAATAGGTGAAATTCAGGTAGAAACAGAATTCAAGCTGATATAAACCAGGTTGAGAAATGGTGTAACAATAATAAAATGGACATTAACACATCAAAGACTAACTACTAGTTACGCAGATTAAAAGAAATATACCGTAGGTATATATTACATGGTCAATTCGAAAATTCATAGGAGTCAATCAATTAAAGAAGATCTTGGTGTCCGCTTCCACAACAAAGTGAAATTCAATGAGTACACTTTTGCAAGCAAGCTAATCAACTCACTGGTTACATCTTTAAGCAATGGAATGAGTTAACCAAATCTTAGATGTTTGTCACTTATATAAAACCTTGATCAGGACCAACATTCAATATGCTTTTCCAATATGGTATACAGATACAAAAACTGTAAAATAATTAAATAAGAGCAGTTCAGAAGTGCTTCTTCATAAGACTATTCTGTAATAAATTTAAACTTTAGTACTACTTCTATACTTATGAATACTGGCGGAGGTATTTTAATCTTAAACCATTGTATCAGAGAAGATGAAAAAATGCCAAGTATTTTATATTATTATTAACAACAAAGTCAATTGTAAATACTTATTGGAAGGAATCAGCTTTATAATTCCCTCCCATTACGTCCAAACCTTTAATCTCCTCGGAACGAGACATGGCATGGATGGAATATTAAACAGACTTATAAAAAGAAATACAATCATCTTGCGAACGGTCTTTGTCCATATTTGGGTAAATATAAAATTGAAAGTTTGTCTGCCTGTTACTTATACGTGCGTATTGTTTTACACCAAATGTCGCCTACGTGTTCATTATACGCTGGGCCAGGTATTAGAGGAGGTCCGGATTACCGGAGTTATCAGTGTTGTCAATCCATTTAAAAATTCAATTTACTTCCATACCATTGGACGTGTCCGTACTAAACTTGGCATAAACATTATTCGATACAGTAGAAAAATATTGTGAGTGTCAGTCCACAAGCACTTCGGTTGTGAGTATTGTTAACCAGTTTTTTTTAATTCAATTATTTAAAGGTATAACTTTTGACGATAGTGTTCATTTGCAAATAATTACTAAAGATGCGAGAAAATAAATTGCTTACATTTTTGATCAATGGAGCAATATCCACAGAATGTCGGTATTTATTTTATTGTACAAAGTGCTGGTAAGGTCTAAGTTGGAATATTCCGTAATTATATGGTACAGTACTACCAAAGCAAAAGGTAAGCAACTTGAAGCAGTAAAAAGGTACTTTAAAAGAATGTTTTACGTTTGGATGACATTACTTACAATATCAGTGTGAATATTGATGCTGTTACTTTAACCATACGTCATATTCTACTATGAGGTCTATGGCAGAGCTACCTAGCGTATGAATTCAAAATCATGTGCTCTGAACAAAAGCCCATTAGTTTTAGCACAGCCAGAAATGGAGAAGCGTGATAAGTCTATCTATTATGAGGTCTATGCTTTAACCGTGAACCTCTGTACACTAGGATAAGAAATATATAGTAGATAAAAATTCATAGATAATGTATGTCAAACAAAATTCAACGTAAATATATACTACAGATTATTAGACAGTCCAGAAAATTTCAAAATGTCGTTTTCGTATCTAATTACGAAGGCCTATACCATCTAATATTAAGGTCAAACCACTAATATTTTATCCTGTACTTGTATACTTTACATTTATAGAGTACTTTATACCTCTTGAACCTCAGATGGCAGCATTGGAGGAGCGTTCTGCAGATCATGCTTGAGATATGATCATGGGCAGATTTAGCAGAGAGACCCTCTCCCTCGTAAATCCGCCCATGGCTATGATACAGCTATTGTGTTTCGTGAGCCACTAAGCTAACAGTATAACTCGCTGTTCTTGACAGTTGTAATACAATATTCATAATGTTGAACAGTTGAAGTTGATAATTTTAAAGTGATCTTAACGTCTTTCGTGCAAAGTTGTGTAATTTCGACATAATGTGAAAGGCCAGAGATACCTTTTTCCGCTTAAAGTTGAAGTTACGAAAGGTCTTCCGGAGGAAGCAAGATAATAGAAAGACGCAATGCATAAGAAATGTATACGATGAATCTGTGTTGCGATGAAAGAGACACAAACAAATCAGCAAAAGAGGGTTGGAAGGAGTGGGCCAAAACGCGAGCTGTCCTCCAATAAACAAACTTTGGCTCTGAGGAATAGAAAAGCCACTTTCAAAGACTTGGACACCGCATAAATATGACTGGTTATGGTGCAGGAATTACTCCTGATGGGAGTGTTACAGGGACTCTGTACTTAGGAAGGAATGATAAAATACTTCACACAAAGTAAGGAAGTCTTTGGACAGTCTCGGATACTCTAGCTATGCAAGAAAGCGTCTGCAGTGGACGCAAGAACTAAAACACTGGACTTCTAATGAATGGATGATAATATGTTTCACTATATCTGATAGTGCTGACGATATGCTCGGTGTTGACTTGGGAAAATGTTCAAGTTGCAATATGTAAATAATCTGATGTTACCATACTGACCTGAGGTTTTTCCAAAGTTTTTTCCAAGAATAAAATATTCTTCAAAGTATTGCAATGATGACAATACACCTAAGACTTAACCATGTGCATTATCATAATGACAATATACGATTAGCGAGACTTGTAAAGTATTTGCAACGCATAGTATTGCTGTCCCACTTTTAACTATGACAAATATGATTCTATGATTACTTTACCATGTTATAATTCGAGTAGTTATATAAACAATATCGTATGGTTGAAGGTACAATACTTTATGTACGTGACAAAAATATTGCGAAAAAAGAAGGTCATTGAGACTTCCACACAACTAAGAAGTATCTACAGTTTACAATCATGAACAATTCGACATAAGACTCATGAGAATACATAAATAAGAATACACCTAAAAGTTAATTTCTACCTTGCTTTTGAAAACGTAAGTTAAATCTCACATTACTCACGACCTGCACTGGGAAACCTCCAAGCTAACAAAAGTTCTGCTCAAATTGACTGTACACTATAGCACCCGTATTTCTACAAAATTATTATTATAATCAACAGATTGTGATATCTCTTCCCCGTCAACTGGAACCTAAAGCATTTGACTGTAATAACCTCACGGGGGTAATTAGGGAAGTACGAAACGGAGGCATAATAGATGGTGTACACATGTTTGCAGAAGGTATACGGTAATGTGTAACTTTAATCAGCGGATATACGGCGTATACTTCCTTCTACCCTAGACTACAGACCTGGGGATAACACAAAAACCACGATCAATCGATGGTAATGAACTATAACCACCTGTAAGCAATCATGCAGACACTGAAATTACCCAGTTCATTGGACTGGCATAGTATAAACTGAGCTGAAACCGGGTCACTTTTTTGTGACCCAGACATAGGTGATCCGATTACCCACGTCCGAAACCTGAACCGAATTACCCAATTGATGTGGTGACTCGGTTGGTTCAGTCTTGATCTGACTGACTAGTATCCGGTTTTCACCACAAGTGATTAGGTGAACTGATCCGGCAACCCGATAATGAAATACTAACCCAACGGCTGAGTCCACGACTACCCCAGTCGCCGGTTATTTTCACACCTCTGAGAGTATGTTGTTCTTTCCGTGGATATGAAATTATTTCCACATATTTATTACTATTATTAGGAACTTTTAGGCGTCGGATTTTTCTTACTCTGGGGGGTAAAATCCTTGCCTCTGTCATCCCCTGAAAGAAACACCGTTCAATCACAACACACAAGAAAAGAATAAAAACTCAGCCACGCCTTCCGGGTTATCGGGTCAGACCGGTAACCTAAGGATTGACCGGGTCCAAAACTTGACCCGAATGGGCTGATTGACCTGTTGATCCGTTTCAGCTCTGGTATTAGCCTCGTTTGACTTTGTGTCCTTGCACCCATTAAATCAGTATAAATTCAAACGTTTCATTTGAACCCCTTTCCTTTGCTTAGCATTCTCCATAATAAGAATTGGAATCAATGAAAACAGCTAGAGAGAAACTTATTTCAGATTTTGAATTTAGCGATCTTGAATTGTACAGCCGTTTCTAACCTGATGAACCTTAAAATTGTCGGTCCTTTAAATTTGATTAGCTTTCTCCATTTTAAGAATCAGTCGGTACCCCGCCTAGATCTCAGTCGGAATGAGACAAACATCGTTGCATTATTCATGATCTGGTGTTGGGTAAAACTATGATTTTTGACTTTAAAACTGGCGGATTCTTTTCATTTGCTTAGCTTCATCCACTGTAAAAACTGACACTAATTTTGTATGTATTTTTGAATAATCTGAAACGAACATTTGACATTATACGTGTCCCCTTTGGTTTTGTCTATAAAACCCTTATTTTGATTATTATTATTATTTTACAGATTTTTGGCAACGAGCCAATTCCAGTCGACGGATGCGAGGAAGGCGTTCCCCTGTTTGGATGAGCCTCGCTTCAAAGCTACTTTCTCCGTGAAGCTAGTTAGACCAACGAACGGTTATGTTGCACTGTCCAATATGAATGAAGTGGTAAGTATCGTTGTTTTATTATTTCGACTGTCAGCTGGTTCAAACAAAACAACAACAACAACAACAACAAAATCCCGACTAAAATTAATTTTTCAACTTGAAAGGGGGATAATTTTTGAAATGAAGTACTTTCAATAACATTCCAGTCGGGAAGGGGCCGCGCCCGCCGCCCTTGGTTAAGTAGTTATATTTGTTCCGTATCCTTTATTAATAAAATGAACGCACTTTTCTAATTTAAGCCTATCCCAGAACAGTAATTTTATTCTTCACATAGTTCCGATTCTTAAGTAGAAGGACGATACACTACTGTTGAATCTGTCGTAACATTACCACGAATAATATATTCGCTGTATTTACTCATATGTGCCACCGCGCGAGCGTGGGCATTTGTGTGCATATTTGGTGATTTTTCCGTGCGTTTAGCCGTTTAGTGACTTATATGAAGGAACTTGCGAGCTCTTTGTTAAATTATTTGGAGCACATCCCTGACTTCAATGCATATGAAGTCACCCAAACTGGCACCTTCATTCCTTTGTTTAGTAGTCAGGACCTACCGCAAAGTGAAGTTACAGTGTCCCTGGTTGAGTCGGGGTAGATATAAGCGTTGTTGTTTCATTTTTGTCTTCCGACCCAACGATTTTATGAAGAAAAGTGTAAGTTGTTATCTTTACTAACAACAGTGATTCTGCCAGATAGCCTTGTGAACACCAAAATCTCGAACTCACCCCTCAACTTTAGAATTTTAAAGGTCTAAAATCGAAAGAAACCGAGCAAAACGCCACTTACACCCTTTCAATGTTGACTTTACACCCCTCCCTCGAAACTGAAAATTCTGGCGAAATCCCTGAATAACACCTCAATGGTTCTTGTTTCTTGTCCCCCCCCCCCCCAATCCCTTTGGTCATTTGTTTTTACTGTATTAAGAAAATACTTTGTGAATAGAAACAATGCATTTCCATTATGAAAGATTAATATCAAATGGTTTTGTGTTCATATTTTAGGATTCACAAATTAATGAACCAGTAGATGGACTTACGACGGTTGAGTTCGCCACCTCAGTTCCCATGGTGACTTATCTCGCTTGTTTCATCGTCTGTGACTTTGAGAGAACATCTGGAAAAGTCAACGATGAGATTGACTTTAGCGTTTATGCATCACCACAGCAAGTGAAGTACACAGACTACGCTCTTCAAGCAGGAATTAACATCACTTCGTTCTTCATCGAGTATTTCGACATCAATTACCCTCTGCCTAAATTAGGTAAGTTGCTATAACTTTCTTGATAATTTCCTGCCGACAGTGCCTGTGATGAAACCTTAATCTACTATTGGTTGATTTTTATCCTTTCCGATTGGCTAGACTTTAAAATAGGAATAATCGGATCCAGATTCAGGAGGATCCGTTTATCCGAAACCTGGATCCCGATCCGTGGATCCGAGTTCTGGATTTGAAGCTTCAGAAATCCAAACCCGTATCTGTTTGACTATCCCTAATCCAGAACCCTAGCTTAGTCATCAATTAAGAATAAAATAGTATTTGCTAATAGTATCTAAACACTTCTGCTGCCATCTGGGGTTTAAAGTTGAAAGACAAGCTTGAGATAATGTATGTGATGAAACCTTTATCTACTATTGGTTGATTTTTATCCTTTCCGATTGTTACCCTAAACGTTGTTTATAATGCTATTTGAATAACAGTTCATCTAAAAAGAATGTAAACACCTGAACTTCCGGCACATATTGTTCGTATCTACACCAAGTTCTTGTTCAATGAGCAAATATTCTTTTGAAACGCTACTCAAAAGTTAATATGTGGCAGCATAAGGCGTTTTTCTGTATAGACAGAAACTAGAAAGATGGAAAAGCCATTGATTTGTGATATTTCACAATAATAACGACTGATATCTCAGCTACAACTTTGGCTAAATATTGCTCATATTATGATCATTAACAATGTAAGAACAATGACAAGTTTGAAAATCATCAATGAAGATGGCGTGCGCGGTATCATTTTGAGTACGCTTTACAAGAAAAGTGTGTTATCTTTATTTGTGTATGCATGCAACTTTAAAGTGATCTGGCTTAGCTTGTAGTATAGTACTTTTGATTTAATGTTTGGTGATTTATTTTATATACTTAATTGTGCGATTCCATTACATATGTGTATACCGTCTTAAATATGGAAGGATTTGCAAGACACCATGTTGCTCTATTTCCAAATGCATCGGTTGTGTTCACAACTATCTACATCGCCATTAAAGACCCTGATTCATTCAGTCATATTCAAATTGACAGGTTCTGTGCCAAATCTTCTGTGTATTGGAAAATTATGCCTATACTTGAAGGAATCTCATCATTTTCAACCGCCAAGGTCACTACTTTCGGACCATCTACAGGTATATTCCCTATTTCTGAGTTTCCATACGTGTTCTTAATTTTATGATGTGTGTTCTTCTTCCTTCTTCCCAATCTTGTTCTTTTATGATTCTCTTACTATGCAATTTTCTTCGCTATCCATGGTTTTGATGTGTTTAGAGTTTAGACCAATTCGTTAAGTGTTGAAGTGTTTATTTAGGCGTTGCTTGATATAAGACATTTCAATAGCACTTACCCAATAAATTATTTTTTTATGTCTCTCTTTTAATTACAGATATGATCGCCATTCCTGACTTCAGAGCCGGAGCCATGGAGAATTGGGGACTTATCACGTACCGTGAGGCGTACCTACTTCACGACCCGGAGATTACCTCCTCGTCCAACCTTCAACGAATAGCAGTAATTGTGGCCCACGAGCTGTCTCATATGTGGTTCGGAAATCTGAGTGAGTACTTATCACCTACTTCAGTAAGAGTGTAGATAACTGTGTTTAATAAAAGTACGTACATAAACCTACAATGGAGTCCAACATAGAATTCAAGCTTACGACAAACTTATTTAGTATTTATTTATTTATTTATTAAACTTTTTATTTATTTTATATTAATTAATTAATTATGACGCATTTATTTATCTAAAATATTGTTTGGGGTTTGATTCAGTTTGTTTGTTATGTAGTTTGCAGTTACAAGTTTGTTAAAGCGTTCTAGTTAACTAGGGGATGTGGCCTGTGAGAGGACTGTGATTGGTTAAAATTTGTTTAATTTTGGGAAGTAAACGAATTCTGGGACGGGATTGGCGGAAGACGTAGAAACGATCTCTTGGCCTTCTGGTGCTTTTTATGAACTGTTAGTGTTGATGAGTGTGTCGTCTGAGGAAGATGTTAGAACATTGAAACTGTAACGCTTGCTGTGTGTTTTTACAAGAATTAAGTGTATTAGCCTTGTCAGCCTGTTATTTAAATAAGTATGGATACAAGGCCTCAATATAATTATATCCATACAAACATTCATGCAATAGGCAGGATTCGAACCCACGATCTTGGAGTCAATGGATGACTAGCGCTCTAAGGCGCTCGACTACCTCAATCGGCAGGCTACTGTGAGAATTTGTTGAAGCATTATACTTGGAATATGAATTTCCTCAACTCAACATGGGTGGATTTAGGAGAGAGATCCTGGGGAGGGGGGGAGGGGAGAATTACTTTAAAAGATATCGTATTGAATGAAACATTTAAAGTCATTCTGAAATGACTGGGAGGGCAATGCCCCCAATAAATCCGCCCATGCACGTGGAATGTGATGAGTGATGACATAGATAACTTTTATACATGTTGCATTTGTATAACATATGTTATAAACGTACAAAATAGCAAATAACAAAAAATATACAAAGGGGCTTTTGTTTTTACAAAACATTTTCTGTGCATGTATCTATCAGTATGTACGCCGGTACGAACGTTGCAATGACAGCCATAGCAACAAGCAGTGTTCGATTTGCTGGGGGGGGGGGCATGCCGGGGATTTTCCCTGGTGCTTGAGGTTTTGATCCCCGGTTGTTGATTCCGAATATCACGCCAACCAGGGATAAAATCTTGGTATTTCTACCCAGCAACCACTAGTTCTAGGATTCCCCCTTCGTAAATGATAACAAATCGAACACTGGCAACAAGTATTGAGCACACGTATGTTTTAACTAGAGGCGGTTCAAGGCCGGGGCGGGGGGGGGGGGGCGGGGCCCTCCCAGTTTTTTGCAGTGAAGATAAACTAATATCCTCAATTGTCTTGAAATATTTAGTATAATTTTATTTATTTTTCAAGAAGTTTAATGTTATCAATTCTTGAACATGAAATGAAGTGTACCATAATAAGCTTCTTCTATAAACATAGAGTGGGAGGAGGAGTCACAGTGTATGTTAGAAACTGCATTTTGTCGAGTTTTAAACGATTTTTTAATTTCTTAGAACAAGTTTCAAGTAGTTATTTTATTGTTTTTTGGTTATGTAAGACAGTATTTTTTGTTTTTAAAACCTTTTAGAAGTCTTCACTATCAACAACGTTGTAACAAAGGGAAGACCACATCATCTAAAAATTTAATTTATTGCTTATAGGCAATGCGGTGTTATTTCGAAATTATACCAACAGTAGCTTATACCGAAAACGACAGAACGCTAATCGTTGTCCGACTTACTTCTTACTATAAAAATAATATAGGAAATTCTAGTCCGACCTACAAATAAAAGTAGAAATCTTTGTTGCTGTTTTTTTTTTTAATCATCTTATTTAGGTCTAAATTGGTGTTGAATTATACAATATATCCAGTGTGTTATTTATAGATTTTAAGTGTATGTGTGTGTGTGTAGAGGGAGGGACTCTTAATGCCGTTTTATGTAGTGTAAAATCCAATCAAGTCATTTTATCCCGTGTAAATTTGGCAGTTAACTATAAGTTTCCGTCTGTAAATTCCATAAATTCCATGCACTGATGAAAAATATTAAAATGTTCACTTTTTTGCTAATTATTGTTTTCTTACACTGAAAAAGGTTTTAAACGTACATATTTCCTTCATAGATATACCTAAGGAGAAATAATATGCAATTTTTTTAAAAAAATGACTGAAAATGACTAATGTGTATTACATCCACCCACACAAACAATCAATTGTTGGGACATTGTCTGAGAAGAGCTTGTACTGAAAAACACATTGAAACGAATGGTGGGAAGGTAAAAGAGGAAAGAAAGAGAATGTAGATTATGGACAGCAGGATAGCATCAAAATAGAAACACTTTAGCCTATACATAATATGGAATGTTGAGAGCTATCCACCCCCCTCCACAGTTTTTTTTTCCTCTAGAACCGCCACTTGTTTTAACGTGTCGTTGATGGTTGGCCTAACGTTGTATTTATCCCCAAAATGTCAACAACTGTGCACACGTTATTCGTCACGTTAGCCCTTCGTTAGTTTTTCAACATTAGATCAGCAATTGGCGTATTTGGTGCTTTTTTGGTTAGGCCATAGTTGGAAATCCAACCCACAATAATACAAACGTTGCCGACATAATACCGTCCACTGGTCTAACGAAGCATGCTTCTAGGCGGTTCTACAACATTGTAGTGTTGTCAGATGGAGGGAAATTTCCCGGAAAACGGGAAAATCTGGGCCACAAGAAAGGTAAAAGGAAAACATAAAATAAAAAACGGGGAAA
The DNA here is from genome assembly GCA_022664845.1 of Lepisma saccharinum. NCBI lineage: Eukaryota > Metazoa > Arthropoda > Insecta > Zygentoma > Lepismatidae > Lepisma > Lepisma saccharinum. The sequence goes on along the minus strand of JAGDQP010015906.1, from coordinate 663 downwards.
TTTGTTGAATCTTTTTGGCACATTTTGTTTAAATTTCCATTAATTTTTAAAGAAAATTTAGTATCTGGGTCATTTTTACAAAAATCGGGAAAATTTTCAGTATTTAGAGGGAAATATTACGACGGGAACCTGACAACACTGCATTGGCACATACACATGTTAATCAATGAAAACAATATCAGGAAATCATGTTTCTCTGATCTAATAATTACTTTGTCAACGGTTTTAATTTTTCAGATACTGTTAAGATCAAATCACGAGCTTCTTACTAATGAGAAGCTTTAATTAAAAACAGGTACTTCTTTGATACTCTTCATTTTATTAGGGCACTTGTAAATAGCACTTAGCCTTGTTAGTTGACTTTTAAATCTAATGGAATGTCCTTTGTATTTTTCTCCAGTGACCCTCCAATGGTGGAGTGATCTTTGGTTAAACGAAGGCTTTGCATCATATATGGAACACAAAGGAGTCGATGCTATTCATGGATCTTCGCAAGACGAAGATTGGAAGATGGTAATCTTATCTAATCTAATCTAAAACCCTCCTTGGAGCGTATAAGGCCTCACTCAGCCTGTGTAGACTATTAGCCTGTTAAAATGTATATATCTGGTGTAGTAAAAAGTAATCCATTATTTTGCCAATAGATGGCTTCAGTGATCTGTA
>JAGDQP010015905.1:0-41638 GCA_022664845.1 Lepisma saccharinum | reverse complement strand
TGTACGTATATCAAGTATTCTTCTCAAGGGTGCGTGAATTCTTTCAAGGGTGTAGATAACTGGTCCACCCAATAATGCATGATTTATCGGATGTGGTTTACGAATTCGAAAATAAAATGCGACAGGCAGGGCTTACTGAAGGAAGTACTATGCCACGTTTTTCGGCAGCAAAGGTTTTCCGAACCCAGCACTTGTTATTGTTAGCATCTCGGCAGGGGAAAGTGACACGAGTTCAAACGCGGGGTATTTTCCAGGCGCGTTTCAAGCAAAGAATGGTAAGTACAGTTGTTTAAAGTGTCTAAGTATATTGATGCATTTGGAAGTGTAAATGAGGGGAAATCGTGAAAAGTATGCCAAAATGTGTGCATATCGCACGAAGTGCATATATTGCAAAGGTAATGGAATGCAATGTTGTAGCCACGATGCACACATAAATTTAACTTTCGGAAGTAAAATAGAGGAGAATAGTGAAAATCTGAACAAAAAAATATCAAGTGGTTGTCTGGCGACGTAAAACTATAACTGCACGGTTTTCCCAAAAATTGTCTCCATATTCCGTACCTCGTATTGCATTAGATCGCAAAATCAATTATTGATTTCGGGGAACAGCAATTATTTTGCACCGTATCGCACGTATTATGAATAATGAAGTTTACGAGCGAACTTTAAGACATGTGAGTAGGGCTATGTAAAACCATTAGAGATTCCATTCGTGAAATACGGCATAGACATTTAATACATTACCTACTTTAATTCGTTTCAGAAGAGAAAATAATCCATGCACTACTTATATTACAGTACCCTTTTGTTTCGAACATGCACTGCTTTCAATTACTTGTTTACAAACATAATTTATCGAAATAAAAATCAGCTACTCACCTCAACTTCATACATCTTAGTCTTTATACTAGCTTGCACTTTCCCTCGAATAAACATCAAATCTCCGTCATATGTGAGGAGAACTACATGATTGGACTCCACAGCATTTTCTCCTCTTTCGATTGGTTAGTTCCCGTTCGTCACCGAAAAAATCAACTTACTGTCTGCATTCCTACCATCAAACATGCTTGACTGTTCACTGTTGTTTAGACTTTACCCCCGCCGCTGCTATGGCAACCAACCGGATATGGCGTCAAGCCTTTAGTCCTCCATTCACTTTTTAAAATATGAATACTTAAGGTGTAACCGAATCCAACGGTGCACCGTCCAGTGCACTATTTGCATCGTCCCGTTGTACCCTGTTTAGCCCCGTTGTCCGATTTCAAACGGTAGATGGCACTACTGTAATAACAGTTGAAAGCCTAATGGACGCAAGGTTCATGTATGAATGTTGAAGGTCTTATTCCGAAGAAATGGGAATTGACTTTAATTGAATTTTTATTTAAGGCTTTTTGGCACCTTTGGCTCAGGCCGAAGAAAGTAAAATGTTAAACAGAAGGTTATCTACAAATGTTATAACTATATTGCAACAGTTTACTAAATGCAGATCGTAAGAAAATAATAAATTTCTTCGAAGAATGATATCTGTAAATATGCAGCATCTTACTGGATTTCTACAAAGGCAAATAGGTGGGGCGGGGAATTATACGTAGAATTTTTCAGGATCAATTTAAACAGTAAAAATTTTAAAGTTATACACAAAATTTTGGAGGGGGTGACCCCTCTATCGGGGTATGAGAAAGGGCAGAACCCTATGTGACATATCAAATCAAGGCACTTCTGTTGTTGCGGTTTGAAAATCTTAATGTAGTAAAATAATAATAATAAAAGAAGAAAATTCGTTATGCAAACCTGCACATAGAAACACAAGTGAAGACGCGAAAGTAGATATTCTAGGACAGCAATTCAAACAGATATCTGCATTTGGTAGGTCCGGGGTCGATATCTATTGCCTGCCTGAAGTTTTTCCGCGTTTTGTTGTCGTACCAGGTAAATACAGGGATGGTACTTTGAAACTAGGTCACCCGTGGTCGACTCAGATATCTGGAGACTAAAAATTGAAATTAATCAGGTAGCAAGTCATGGTCACATCTCTAGGTGTTTCCTTGCTGCTGTGTAGATAACCCCTAAGGATAGCGCTAAAATATCTCGTGAGACTACTATTACAAATTGTACTAAGCTTGTCTCTGGACCTTTTTTTTCTGTAAGAATTATGGTAGCCGGCTGGTCAGATACAATCTTGTAATCAGGTTAGGTAAATTTACTTTCGACATAGTAAATAAAGATTTTTGTAGTTCCATCTGCGACCTTGTACATGTAAACTTTATTGATACGATGGTGGACCATTTATAGTAACTCCGGAACTTTTTGACTTAGTTTCTTTTCTTGTTGTTTAAATTTCTCACATTAGGGTAACAGGTTAATTTAATCTAGTTTTCATTAATCTTGATTACACTAGGTTAGGAAAAGTTTGATTGAAGCGTGCTTACCCTAAAGTAGATTTGTTCCCGTGAGAATAAAGCATGAGTGGAATTAATATTCCGAGAGTACTCGGTCACATTTTTTTGTTATCTTCAACGTTATCAAATTTAATATAACCTGAGAAGCTCTACACGAGCGGATCATCCATTTACTCCTAAACCAAGTACTTTCCTTTTCTTGTGTCTACATGCTATTGGTGGTATGAGGTTTATATTAATTCGTAAATTTATCGACGTCGTTTTTCTACCGTATACAAAATCCAATAATACCGTTTCTCATTAGGTACGACAACGCCAAGAACGTGATGCAACCTTTACATAACAAAAGTAATTTGTTTGGGGGTGTACTCGATTATAATCACTGCACGACCCTAATATTCTTAACTTTTTCATGCAATCTCATGTCTTTCACATTCTGGCTTGAGACTCAACACGCTACGTTAAAGCAAGGTTATTCTAGATTGCATCAAAAAGTTAAGAGTACAAGGGCCCTGAAGTGTTTACAATAGAGCAGCTCCGTGATAGGTTACATTACCTGGTCCGCACTATACATAACATTACATTCTTTTAATTCATGTGTACGAAGTTACGCGTGGGTAATTAACAAAGATTAAGTTGCTTGCGTAAGGGATAAATGTATCCCTATTATTTAGGATAAACTTTACTTTTGGGACCCCAGGTTCCGCCAGCTATTAAGACATATGTACGGTCTCCATGTAATTTAATTTCCGTTCCAAATAATTTAAACGGACACTTCTATAGAACCTAATGACAACCAGAAATTTATAAAGTATTATGAAAAATTATGTCTCATTATTATTTCGTTAAATACCCACTCTAGTTTATCCACTGATGCGGAACTATATGAATGCTTTGTATGGCGCGTATTTATACTTCAAAATCTCGGAATACAGTGTCGAAACAGCAAAGATAGGTTTGAGAAATGTAATGCGAGATATTTTTATTACACGCTATGCACATTGCCTTTAACACCCCAACGTACTTTCCACTCTTTCACTCTTATTTCATAATTTGAAACTGTATTGTTTTTTGTTTCAACTCTTCCACACGCTTTGCAAACATTACAATTCTCCTGTAAATTTTACACATTTAGGGCCCCCAAAGTAAAATTTGTTCATTATTTCTAATGAAACTGATCTGAAATCAGTTATGTATAGCGTGGGCCACAAATCACCGTAAGTCATAACAACTGGTTTCCACAAACGATTGCGTTTATTAGCGGAAATTTATCGAACTATTAAGAAAAGTTGATTAACGTTAAAAAAACAAACTAAAACACACACACACATATATATATATTTAATATCTTCAAAACAACACATTACTTTCTCATTCTTCAAATATGGCTTCTAGCCGCACAAACGGTGGATACGTTACATCCAAGTGTACACAAGATGTGCCGTCGATACACACCCTTCATTACACCCTACGCCGCTCAATTCGGATAGCAACAACGGCACATCAAACGGTACAACGGCATAATCAAGGGTACTAAATGGTGGATTCGGATGGACCTTTACAAAATTAGCTACATCGGTATAAAAAACCCTTGGGGGTAAAGACAAGAATTCTACTCATAAAAGAAGTGATATCCATTTGGGAGTTACTTTTTTGTGTCACTTTGGTGTTAGGAAACTAAATTTCCTAATTTTATTACAAAGGAGGCAGGTCCGTCATAGTGACACAAAAAAGTAACTCGTAAAATGAATATCAATTCTCTTTTTAAAAGCAGAACTCTTGCGTCACTCTTGTCTTTACCCTGAAGAGTTTTTTTATACTGGTTATATATTCTAAAGATAAGAAAAATATTTTAAATATATTTGTTAAGTTAAAATGTGGACGTATTGGTTGTCCATTAACTGCGTGCATTTGATTTCTATTGTGCATTCCATGACTAGACACACTGTGCCGCCTGAGTGACATAAATCTCCGGAGATAGCCGAAATAATCGTTGGCGGCGCCTTGAAAATTCATCCCCAAAAAATAAAACCATTTTGGTTGAACTTTAGTTATAAGTTCCTTTCTAGATGTCAGAACCAATATTTCCTTATATTTGCACAGGTTCATGGTTTATCATCATAACAGCAAACAACGGAGAAAAACCAAACGTAAGAACATAAAAATTGACGAAAAAACTTGTAAATATACTGAATTACACTTACTTGTTTTTACTTTTTCTTTAATAAACAGCAGTTTTCACGAATACTAAGGTAAGTAAAAGGGGTCAGTCAAACGCTTTTGTGGTGCGTAACTTATTTCCTAATTCGGATAATAAATCTTGTAATGCTATTTTTGTAGGGGCCAAAAATGGGTATTTTAAACTCTGGTCCCCAATTTAAATAAATAACTTAGTGGAGTCAGGGGGCCCCGCAGATGTAGTTTTGTAGGCATCTGAATCCTGCCTGTGAGTAAGCTTTGAGAAAACATTCCTCGAGGTTATTAGAAGTCCATCCATGTGTATGATACAGAAAATGAGTAGGATTATTATCAGCCTTTGGGAGGAATAAAAGTCGCTATGTATAAAGAACAGTATGAGTCAGTTATTAGTCACTCCTAAAACATTTCTGAATATGGCTGTTGAATATTAAGGGGACATTTGTCGTTTTTAATTGCTATAAAATATCATATATTTTTGGGAATCAAAGGTGGCAACAACCCCTTGGATCTGCCTTGTAAATATATGAACAAATTTGTAAACACGAAATGAACTTTACCCAATTAAACATTAACGTTAGATGTGAATAAGTTATTGTAAAGGGAAATATTTTTTACTCTAATGAATATATATGAGTTTATCATCGTTAGATTCGAACAGTTACCAAATTTAACATATAACAAAAAAATATAGCATTTTCTTCTTAACTTCAAAAAATAATGAATAAAATTTGTCGCGGTTTCGAAGGGTACTGGATCACTGTGGGCCAGCTGTTTGACTTCAGCCCTTTGGAGCTATGTGCCAGGGAGATTTTCTTTTAAAGAACTTAAACTTTAAGCCATGTTTAACCATTGCATTCAACCTGTCCTAAAATAGATATATAATAGATCTAAATATATATTTACCACTTGCGATGATTGAGGGGTGGGGTGGAGGGCAGTTGCCTCCCAGTTCTTACCATCGCACTATATACTGTATTCTTAACACTAAATCTATAATGGTAAAATTTTGCCCCCTAGCCATCTCCCAAGTTATACACTGTAAAAAATTTCGTAGTAAAGTTTGCCACCGATTTTTCACAGTGCAGCACCCACTACGTCCCACTAGGACTAAAAAAAATGTCCTTTTTCTACACTCTGTTTTCATTATGAATTGCTATTGCTTAACAGTGCTGTATCAGCTAACCAAATCAAATTGCTATTGCTGCGAGCGAGGAAAGAAAGAAATAGTCGTCAAAGACTCTTGAAATTCTTTTTAAGAAAAGGAGAAAATTGAAGGTGCTTCTGTTATAAAGGAATATATTTAAGCGTAGAAATATAGATGTATCAGAATAAAAGTAGAAAGCAGTTTTCTTTTAGGAGGAGGGGGTACAAGGCATTGCGGGCGAATGATGAAATTAGAGGTTATAGACGTAAATGAAGTACTAACAAACCGGAAGACTTTCATATTTCCAAAGATAAAGCATATGGAGGGAAATTGTTCCCTTTCCCCCTTAAACGCCGCTCATGATACCAGAGATGTCGTGAATAAAAGAATAAGTGACACACTGCCCGCCGTGACCCACTACCTGCTAGGGCTTTCTTAACTCATGACCTACCTGAATTCAATCTTCAAGCATCATTGACTGTGACCCACGACCCACCATAACTAATTCTGCCCTCAACCCACTGGAAGCCTCTTCTGGCCCATGACAAGTGATATCAGGGCTCAGATATCCAATTTTCTTCTCCATCCAGGAACCACAGGTTCTAGCTTAGAATGTCACTTAAGAAAACTTGTCCAGGGTGACACACTACCTACCGTGACCAGAGATGGAGTGAGTCAAATAAATTTTCCTAGCTGAAGTTTTAAGCTAGACTGTGTATGGAAAGAAAATGGGACTGCGAGGACACGTTTGTTATGGGCCGAAAGACACTTTCAGTGGGTTGAGGGTCCAATTGGTGATAGTAGATGGTGGGTCGTGGGTCAAGCGTGGGGTCACATTATGTATGGTGGTTGAAGATTGAATTACGGTAGGTCGTGATTTAAGAAAGTTCTAGGAGGTGGTGGGTCATAGTTAGTCGTGAGTTATTTTAGGCTATGGGTCAACTATTCTTTGACCCACGCAATCTCTTCATGATACAAGATATAGTAGCTTACTACCCACCTTCATCAAAAGGTACGCTTGTGTCTTCCCTCCGTTGCTGCAAACCTGTTAGATTATTTCTGTGAATATGTAGAATAACCTCACACTCACTGACATCCCCAAAATCAAATTTCGAATTTTTTTAACGCTTAAACCACTGTGTTTACAAAAGAATGTTCGAAGTACATCTATTAGCATTGCGGAAAAATTACAAATACTTATTGAAGAAAAAAGCTTCCAAAAAATTGTCATTGAATTTCGCATAGAGAAAACCAAGCGGCCGAGGCTGAATGGTAGAGTGTTAATTTAACATTTGACAGTGCAAGTCCTTAGATTGCTCCGAGCAACAGACGTTTCTGACTGAGTTTTCAAGGGTTTGTCCTCAGTCCCACCAGTACCTTCATCTTTGGACCTGGCTAGTTCCTTTTCGCATCTTTTACTATTATCTAATTCGTCCTGAACTTTAGATGCGCAAAGGACATAAATAAAATTCAAATAAAGAAATCCCATCAGCAAAATGGAATTTTCATTTTACATCCCGAAAAGGGAGACTAAAGAGGAATTTTGTCTAATTTGCTCTCAAAATTAAAAACAGGTCAATTTGTGAGCGCTATTTCTGGGTCTCTTTTTCTTTTTGTGTGGTCTTTTCTTAAGGATGTGAACCGGTCTATTGTATTTGTAGGGTATTTTAAAACAGGGTAGTACGTAACAAAAATATTTACATAGTTTACTAGTTTGATGTTTTTTTCTGAGCTATAGTTATTGATGTACGGCCCGGGAACAACGGCAGTTTTGAAAAGAAAACGGACACTTTATTTTCAATGCAGAATAATAAAGCGAAGTAATTTATAACGCATTGTTCTGGAATACTGCTACTATAATCAGAGTGGAACAATGCAGAAAAAATATTTCTAAATATATAAAAAATGTTTCTTGCTCATAAATTTTTCGAGCGTTAATTAATTATCTTACAAGAAATAGAGCATTATATGTTCCCAAAGTACTTTTTGCAATACATTGTAATTTAGAAAAACATGTATTATGTTTACAGTAGCATAAAATAAGTTGCTCTAACCATGGCATAATTTTATAACACACAAAAGCGTTCTATATTTATTCTAGTTATTTGAAATTTATTGAACATGATATTCATCTTGTTTTCTATATATAAATAGCTCTAAAAATACTCTGAAAACATAATATTAATTCTCAAATTATTTCCTTGGAATATGATGCAATATACAACATACTAATTAAGTTATTTATACCAATTCACACAATTCCCTTCTTCACCATGAAGCTGTTCAAACCGGTTTATCATATTTATGATAATATATTTACCTACATAAAACATCAAGACATGACTAATTAGTTTCCAGTAAAATACATATTATAAAAGAGTACTTTTACGACTAGGATATTATTTAGATAATTAGTTTTCCGCCCCAATAGCATACTCTCATGTAACGGATTTTATAGATATTTTATATAAATATTTATAGATTTTCCAAATATACAGTATATTTGCCATGGAAACTAAAACTGTGTAGTGCCGTCAGTCCCAAACTCCCAATGGGACCGTATGCGTATTGTTCTCTCTTGTGCGTTTTCAACATAAGGTCCTCGTTAATACACTAACGAATCCCAGTTAGGCTAGGTAAAGCTATGTGTATTGCAGTAGTAGTAGTAGTATTGTTGGACAGGACGATCATTGTTTGCATAATTGTTGCTGGTCTAAGTGATGTAATATTGATATAGACATAATGGCTACTGTATTTGGATCTTGTGCGTTTTCTTTCTATAAGGTAGGATAAATAGTTGCTATATGTTCGGGTGGTGGGTATCTGTTAATAACCTGAAGTGTTAAGGTCTGATCATTTTCGTTAATCGTCCGGTACATTTCTAGTAAGTGATGGAGTGGTAGATGATGATAGCGTGGTTGGATGTCTTGTTGTGCAACTATCTATGTGGATTGTGTCCAGGAGTGTTGGGTGAGCCGTAGTCCAGCGTCTTGTTATATATTTTAGTCGTAATGTTTCCAGGTGGGTTTTGATTTCCGGGAACGTAAGGCGATCATACAGAAGATGTGTGGGACTTGATAGTTTGATGTGGTATGCCAGCCTTAGAGCGTGTCTCTCCCATATCTGTAGCCTTTTATAGAAGTCTTCGCTGGCTGTCATCCAGGCGATATGACCATATGTAAGACATGGTCGCAAGAATATTTTGTACATATGGAGGATGGTGTCTGTTTTTAAGCCCCAGTTAGTGCCTGTTAGCCGCTTCAGTAGTATCAGTCGGTTATTTGCCGCTTTGTTGAGACTGCTCAGGTGAAGTTTCCAATTTAGCTTAGTGTCGAATATGACTCCGAGGTACTTCGCTGATGTTGTCGCTCTTATAGGTGTGTGGTTGACATGGAGGTCAAGCTTGGTGGGATTTCGACGGACTCTTGTTTTTGTTTTTGTTTGCTGTATTACCAGTGCCTGGGTTTTTAGAGCGTTTATGGTGAGACGCCACCTAAGACACCATGTGTGAAATTTATCTATAGTTGTTTGGAACAGACGGTTGATGTGTTGGATAGTGTTGGCACAGGCAAGGAAAGCTGTATCGTCGGCAAATGTAAAGGTATGTACTGGAGAAGGTGATATTTTCATGTCAGCTACATATAGGGTATACAATAGAGGTGAGAGAGCAGAACCCTGAGGCACCCCAATATATGCAAATATTGCATGTGATAGACTATTGTTGATGGCAACATATGCCATTCGGTTTGAGAGGAAGTGGTAGATCAGCCGTATATATGCTGGTGGAAGGTTAAATTTGTACATATCAGGCCAGTATATATCAGGCCAGAATGCCAGACACGGTCAAATGCCTTTTCCAGGTCGAAAAGTAGCAAACAGTATGGTTTATTAGTGTTATATTGGTTTGTTATTATTGTTGTTAATCGTAGTAGGTTGCCATCGATGCTGTGAGTGGGTCGGAAGCCAGTCTGGTGGTAAGGCAGTATATCGTATTTGCTGAGATGAATATGTAGTCTGCGTACCAGTATGCGTTCTAGTATTCTACTGAAGGTAGGAGTGAGTTGTATTGGTCTATATGATTTGGTGTCTGTCTTATCTTTGATGGGTTTCAGAAACATGAGTACTTTTGAAAGCTTCCATTCTACGGGGTAACATCCAGTGCGTAGTATGAAATTATAGATGGTGGCTAGAAGCTGTAGTAAAATGAACGGTGCCTCTTTGATGTGGCGGTATGTACCGTAATGCTATCGAAACCTGGAGCTGTGTTCTTCCTATTGTTTGTGACTTATGTGATGTCTTGTGTGATGATTGGAGTTGTTAATGGCTGGTTGTGGTCGATATGCTCGACGCTTATTGTCAGGTCGGTTTTATGTGGATCAGTCTTGCGTTCAATATTTCTGGAGAATTCTGTTATTGCGCAATGAGACGATTCAGGAGTGAATACTGTTTGTAGGCTTTCAGCAAATATGTTTGCCTTCTCTATGTCAGTATGTGGGACTGAGTTGTCTGTCAGAATTGGGTATGTAGTCGAGGTAGACTTGCCTATTAGTTTATTGAAGTGTCTCCAGAATTTTGAGGGATTTCTTTCTCCTTCCAAGTTATTTGTAGTTCTGATCCACATACATTGTTTGTATGCCCGGATGTAGTTTTGCACCATACGTAAATACTGTCTGTGAATGCGCAACGCTTCAAGTAATTCTCGGTATGCTTTCCGTGATAATTGAATTATATTTAGATATTGTGGCGGTAATTTTGGTTTAAACGGGTTGGTGGTGGTACTAGGAATATTTCTTTTGCTGCTTGTTTGTATAGCCGTTGTAAGCTGTGCGATCGCCTGGTCCATGGTGTCAAGATCATGAGGTTCAGTTATTTGTTCTACATATCGTTCTAGGTCTGTTCGATAGTTGGTCCAGTTTGCTTTGTCATAGTTGAGTATTGTACGGTTAGCAGTTACTGTTGCTGTGTGTCTAGTAGGTATGTACAGGTCAAGCTTTATTGGATCGTGATCGCTGCCTATAGAATCAATCACATTAATGGTGATATAAGGTGTAAGTGATGAGGAGGCAATGACAGCATCCGGAGTAGTGTTGCTACTAGGTCTGGTTGCTCTGGGTATTGTACATAGTTCTCCATGTGTGCGTTGGCTAATGTGGTCTCGAAAGGTTTGCTTTTCTCTAGCAGTTCGGCTATGGATGTTGATGTCGGCCATGATTATGTAGTGTCTGTAGTTATTATCTATATAGTTAAAGAAGGTAACCGGTATAGGCGTGTGGGGTCGTACGTAAATCGTAGCTATTGTTATTGGTTTTGCCTTGAAGTATACTGTTCATATATTATGTTCAGGCATGTTGGCAGAGAATTTTGGAGTAATGTTTCGGTGTGGTATTTTTGATTTTATTCCTGTATTTTTTTAATAATTGCTAGCTGAGCTAGCTCCCCCAAAGGGCTACACCCTCTTTCCGGGAAGGGATATATGGAAGTATAGGAGTAGCATGGATAAGGTGGATGGTCTATGTGGTGGAATATTATCCGTAAAAATATTTATTTTATTGTAATCATAATAAGGATATTATGAGTTTTCTCATAATCATATTCTTTGGTAGTGTTTCTATTATCTTTTATTTTGTGATGAGAGATGAACATGAGGTGCACTAGACACCACAAGAAGTTAACACATTTTTAGACGAATGATTGAATATCTTCTGGCCTAGGGGCGACTCTAGGCCTTGATGAGGACAGATGAGCCCTTGCGTTCAAAATGATCACTGTGCAATACATGTCGGTGAGAGATAATGAGGAAGGTGTGGTGTGCAAAGTTGTTCGATTTGGGCTACGTCAGGGTGGTCTGGGGGTAGTGTGTAATGAAAGATTGTGAGTATTGTGGAGAGAGGGGTATCGTTGGTGTTTGTAATGTTGTAAGTTTGTTGTGTGTTTATAGTTTCTGTGAGAATTGGGTGTTGGGTATTGTAGCGTTTGTTTATATACCTTTGACGTAGTGTCTCAAGATGAAAGATTAAGTGCGGAAAAGCAATCCTGTCATAGAGTTCTTGGGTGGGGCTGGGGAGTTTTATTCTATATGCGAGGCGAAGAGCGTGTCGTTCTAAGATTTGAAGTTTGTGATATATTGTGTGTGGTGCGTTGATCCAAGCAGTAAATCCATAAGTTAGTACTGGACGTAGAAAAGCTTTATATGTGTTTATGATTGTGATCGGTTTGAGGCCCCAGGTAGTTCCGGTTAAACGTTTCAGTAGATTTAATCTGTTCTTTGCTTTGAGGATGATTGTTTGTAGATGTGGTCGCCAGGTGAGGTGATGATCGTATGTGATTCCTAGATTTGTAACTTGGTTGGTGGGTTTGATGCGTTGATTTCGTACAATGATGTTGAGATTCGCAGGGTTGCGTTGAACTTTGGATCTGCGTTTTGGTGGTATGAATATAATCGCTTGTGTTTTCTGTGAATTTATTGTAAGTCCCCATTTACTGCACCAAGTGGTGAATATGTTGATGGCCTCATTCATGGTCCTGTTGATATGTTGAATGGTGCGGCTTAGGGCTAAGAAAGCGGTATCATCGGCATATTGGAATATTTGAATATTTGTAGGAAGAGGGGGTAGATCGGCGGCGAAAAGGATGTAGAAGAGAGGGGATAGTGCTTATCCCTGGTGGACACCGCAATGAAGGAATATAGGGTGGGAAAGGCTATTATTGATGTTAATGTGGGCCAGACGATTTGAAATGAAGTTCAAAATGAAACGCAGGTAGTTGATGGGTAGATGAAAAAACTGTAGTTTATAAATGAGAGCACGATGCCAGACTTTATCGAATGCTTTTTCGAGGTCAAAAAGTGTTAGACAGGAAGGAAGGGATTTATTGTAGTGAAGGGTGATTTTATTGGTCAAACGGAGTAGTTGGTCGGTTATGCTGAAGTTAGGGCGGAAACCAGCTTGATGTATAGGCAGAAGGTTTTGAGTTTCGAGGTGATTGTGAAGGCGGGAGACGAGGATTTTTCACGGGTTTTGCTGAGGGTTGGTGTAAGTTGTATTGGGCGGTAAGAGGTAACTGTGTTCGGAGGTTTATTGAGTTTAAGGAACATAAGGATTTTGGAGGTTTTCAATTCGGGAGGAATGAAGCCGGTACGAATAATGAATGTGTATATTGCAGCGAGGAGGTGAATAAGGATGTTGGGTGATTCTTTAAGATGACGATATGAGATTTTGTCGTGTCCATGTGCAGAGTGACGTTTCTTTGCGATGGCATAGGTTATTTCTTCTGGTGTGATGGGAAGTGTTAAGGGATGGTCAGGAAGGATATGGTGTGTGTTGGGTTGTAGATGATTGGAGGATATGTTGATGCGATCTGCAGGGTGAATTCGAAATGGATTGAATGGGATGATGGGAGTGAATATTTCTTGTAAATGGTCTGCGAATGCATCTGCTTTTTCTTTGTCGGTGTGAAGAGCGTGGTCTTGGTGCAGCAACGGGTAATTCAGTTTTGAGTATTGTCCTGTTAGTATGTTAAAACGTTTCCAGAATTTTGTGGGGTGCGAGTTGTCTGCTAGAGAGTTGCATGTTTTGACCCATTGCCTTAATTTATAAGCCTTCAAGTAGTTGTGTACTGTCCGTTGTAGTTGTCGATGAAGTCTAAGTGATTCGGGGTTATTGGTACATTGGTAGTCTCTATAGAATGCTCTTGACTGTTTGATGAGAGGTAGATATTGTGGAGGTAATCTGGGTCGATGAGTTTGTATTGTGTTAACAGGTATATGGTCGTCTGAAGCCTGTTGTATGTTGGTTGTTATTTTGTCAATCGTATGGTATAATTCTGCTTCTGTGCTGGGTGGATCGAGAGATTCTATTTGTAAATGGATACTTTGCCGATATTTGTCCCAATCTGCACGGTCAAAGCGTAAGACAGTTTTTGGCGGTGTATTGGTTTGTTGGGCAATGTGAGGCTGGAGTGCTAGTGTCAACTTTACTGGAGCGTGATCACTGCCTATCAGATCTAGTACTTCTATTTGACAGCGATGGCTGATATTTGTGGATGTTATGACTACGTCCGGAGTTGTATTTGAGCATGGCCGTGTATGTTTCGGTAGCTTGTGGAGCGTGCCGGTTGCTTGCATGGAAATGTAGTCCTCAAAGTCCGATTTTTCTTTGTTACTGCGACTATGAATATTGATATCGGCCATGATTATGTAATTACGGTGAGTATTTGAGATGTAGGTGAAAAAGCCAAGTGGTATGGGATGTCCAGGTCTAATATATATTGTAGCAATAGTAAGGTATATTTGCTTGTAGTAAAGCGTAAGGATAAGGTACTCTGGTAAGTTCGGCGTATCTGGTACGTGTTGTCTATACGCAATTTTTGGTGAGAAACCGATGGCTGTCCCTCCGTTTGCTCGTTGTGCTATCATATTACTGTCATGTCTTATTAGGTGGTAGCGAGAGAGTTTGCATGTATCTCTGGGTTTTAGATGGGTTTCGTTTAATATGATAGTGTTGATGTTTTCTTCTAGCAGTAGTTGCTCTAGAAGTAGTTGATGAGCCGCAATGGATCTGATATTGATGAAGAGAAAGGCTAATGTCATGATAATACGGAGAATTGTTTTGATTGATATTGTTTTGTTAACTGTCCGTGGCCTGAGCATTTGCAAAAAAATGTGCGTATGTGGCTTTAAAAGATACATTAAGTGTGGTTTTTGCAGCGTATTGGATTTGTGAAAGAATATGAGGACGTTGAAAAGGATGGATGTTTTGTAAGACGATAGTAATGAAGGCGAGTAGCTGGTCTATGGTGATTGGCTGGTACACTGAGGTGACAGATAGTACTTCTTGTGGAGGTGTATCACTGGTGCGGATAGGTACAATGAGTTCTGGTTTGTCAGGTTCGGCAGCGGGTCGGGCTTTGCACTTGTAACTAAAGGTGGGATGATTTTCTTCACAGGTGGTGCATTTTGGTGCTTTTTTTATGTTTGGGCACGTTTTGGTAAGGTGAGGTCCTATACAGTATCCGCATTTCTGCGTGTTGTTGCATTTGTCTGTGGTATGCGAATTATACATTTGGCACTTTTCACACCTTATTGGAATTGGCGGCGGAATTGTTATTCCATCAGATACGTTTCGTTGTTATTCCAATTTCGGACTTATTCCATTCGGTGTTATGCTAACGTCTCACAATAACTAATATGCATAATTTACATAATCATACAGGCTAGGGTGTCTGTAAATATCCTAGTTTTTAAAGAAGGAAAACACTTCAATAATTACGTTAAAGCAATAAGTAACTACAGAAAAATGAAAATACGGCATTAGCTTACCTGCGTAGTGCTTAAAGGTTAAAATTGTAACTTAGCGAAGCTTTTTTGAAATTATCAGCATAACCACGGCCAATAATGAAAATCGCGTCTCATGTGCAAACGTCACGAAAGAAACAATAAGCTACGTGTCCTGAACAATATCAGTTTCGCCACATTATTTTTAAGCTTTGTTAAAACAATTTTAGTAGTGCCAATAATCGGGCAGTACAAATTTGAGGATGGATAATCACAATAAGTTAAATATTTCATTGAGGACCAGAGCTTAAAATACTCAATTTTGGCCCCTACAAACATAAAGATTGCACATCAAGTGGCTGTTGGATGTGCTCGGCATCACAAAAGCGTCAAACCGACCAATTTTATTCACCTGAATATTTGTGAAAACTGTTGTTTATTAAAACTTGTGTCAGAAACAAAGACGTATAACTCTACATGTTTACAAACCGTTAAATAAACTTTTATGTGTTTACATTTACTTTCTCTCCGCTTTTGTTTCTGACAATGTTGATTCATCCAATGAGCAGAAATAAAAACATGTTAGTGCTGCCATCTATACAGCAATCTATAACTACATTTCTATCAAAATGGCTGATCTTTTTGTAGGAGGGATTTTTCCAGGAAAGTGCCAAGGACATTTGTGTCTACCCGCAGGTCACTGGAATTAAAATGGCGGCTTACTAAAGCGGAAGTAGGCCACTCTCGCTTATCCTGAACAATAAGTAACAGGGAGAAGCTCTCAACCCGACAGCTGCAGTTTGGTCTTGTGGTCAAGATGTTTGACAGCTGATCCAAAGATCTCGAGTTCAAACCATGGCGTCAACTTTTTATATATCTTTTTTTAAAAGAAAATTAAAGATTTTTTTCGTTTTTTATGTAAATACACAAAAAGAAATTTAATAAAAGTTGTGATTTACAATTTTAAAAGATGCCACTAAAAACTAGGATGTATATAAACCCACCAGGGCAAGATACTTCCGCGGCGGATACATGAAAGGGGGGGGGGGGTGGCCGCGGAGGGGGGGTGTGGGTTTAACCCGGGGGGGGGGGGCGCAGCCCCCTGTTAATGGTGGGCATATGATAAATTACTGTTTACTCAAAAGTTCTGTTAAGGCAAAAGTTCTGTGCCGTACCGGAAGTGTTTCCAAGTGTGCCGTCATATTAATTCCAGTGACCTGCGGCTAAACGCACGTCCAAGGACTACTTCGCCTATATGCGAATAGGTGCATTACTCAGGCGGCACAGTGTGTCGGTTACGCGAGCCATATTCTAAATCAAATCCACGCAATTAAATATATACAACAAATACGTCCAGATTCTAACTTAGAAATATATTTAAAATATTATTTTCTTTAGAATATAGAATAGACATGTATGTTATGTGCTGTTGAGTGAAGTACAGTGAAATTATCATTTAAAAAGGACAGTGGAAAACAATATGGATTGTGCACTTATTTGCTACAAATAGGCAGGAAAAAAGGTTTCGGAACTGTATTAAAAACACAAATAAAAGCAGTTTCATAAATGATTATTTTTGTTTAAAATTAGCGTAAGTTGGCGAGAAAATCTGCCTCTTCAAAAAGGTATTATAAAGGTATAATTATGGCAACGTTCTTTTAGAACTCCGTAACAATGTTACCATGAAGTACCCAGATAGTTACCTCCACTGCTGTAGAATGTTTACTCGGGACGGGCGTAAGCCGTAGTGCTGTTACCGCCCATACAATTCATTTTATCTTTTGTATCGGAGAATGTTCACAACTGATCTTTTTCTAGTTTATGAATCTTTAATAATCAGAGGTCACACTGCAAAACTGGCTAAGTCAATATTTTCGGTGTTACAGGGCGACCAACTGTTAAAATCCACACCAATGTCCCTGCCGGGACTCGAACCCGGGACCTTCGAGCCGATGGCCTACCGCCGCAGACCGCTCGGCCACCCGGCCCAAAGTACTTGTATAATGTATTGAGAAAGTAGCGCAATCTTCCCGCCCGCAGCTGAAAAATAAGGGTCGTAGGCGGAACCAACCACTGGCGTCACTCCCAGGAAAGAAATAAACGATGTCAGAGCATTGAGAAGGTTTAATTCTTTACAACACGTGAGTTTGGGATGTAATTGCAGGGTTTGCAATTCTTTAAACGTATGTGTGTGCTTTTTGTTTCTAGTGTGGTTTGAGTGACTTATTAAAGTGTACATAGGCCTACATACGTGGTAAGTACTCAATTGTCAAACGCACGTAAAACAATATTTTACAAGGACGCCTTGCAAAAGTGCCGTTGCTTCGTGTAAAAAAAAAAGACAGAAGGCATGACTTATTTTAGGTTTCCAAAGGTCTTTGTTACTTGCCAATTTCCATGATGACTGCTCAGAAATAGGACTTCGTTATGCGGTGGCTCAGTGGTAGAGCACTCACCCCTGGTGCTTGAGGTCATCCGCTCGATCTCACCTCATGCAATCTGGGCTTTGTGGAAGAGAAACGGCGTGTGTGAGAGTTTCCTACCGTTTCCTCATACTTTCTTCATTCTACTAATTCTCTCACCATCATCCATACGACCTGAGCTAAACTTGCCTAAAGATCTTAAAATTAAATTCAAATACTTTGTTATCTAGCGGTTTATTTAGCACACAAGTGCCGTCATGTGGATTCAAACTTACGTTTCGTTCTGATAAACTCCTTACCGTCCTGTAAAAGTTGGATAGATATAGTATAGTCACGAACTGGACTTTAAAAACCAAGCCACTAAGCCAGGATTTCCTTCAAACAGTAAAAGATATGGAAAGTGCATTTCGTTCGTACCATCCTGCAGAAAATTTTAGCACAAAATGCGGAGTAATGAGAAATATTATCACTTTACTATGTGCAAAGCTTCCTTTAGTAAATTAAAAAGTTGGACGTTAGGGCAACACATGAACTTTCATTCGAATTTAAATTTTAAAATAAAATAAAATATTGGAAATGCCAATAAAGCAAGAAAATGATCTACGTCATATTACTCGAATTCATGATGAACTCTCACAACTTAAACACTTGAGCTACATGATATGGAATATTTCAACAAAATGAGCATGGTGAAATATTTTAATGATATTATTATTATTATTGACATTCAAAGCCATTGAATATAGGTGTGACAAAAATTGTGTTCATAATGATCCCACATAATATTTTTCTCATCTGTGAGTTTCTTTTTTTAAATTTGTCCACATTAAGAGTTTTAGATATTACAACAACATTGAATAAAGAAAAACACAGATTTCTGACAAGGCTGATATTATTTAATTAATAACAAAATTAAATTAAAACGTAACAGTTTCAGAAGTATACCACTTCCTTCAGACAGCACTCTACAACTATCAGAAAGTGCTTTCTAAGGCACTTTTGCATCTGTACGCGCTTTCAAGATTTTTTAGATTTTTACAGAAATTAAAAGCAAAGACTAAACATATGGCAATGACTTTAAAATGGAAATACGAGCCTAAAATGTTATTGTGTACGTTATCCTCTAGTAACAACACCGACATAGTAACAACATCGATTATTCAGGATGTGAACTCACAACCCATGGAAAATGGAGATAATGTGAGCTCATCCGAAACTGAAGATGACAGAAGTTACCAAGTTCAGACCAGTGCGAGCGGTGGCAATAAAAAACGTGTACGGATTAATTAAAAAAACAGTTCAGAGTTCAAGGATTGGAATTCTCAGAAATAAGTTTTGTTTTGCTAGTCCTCACTCTGACATACCTGATGCTCAGAGGCCGTCTCGTTAAAAGTGTATCTGTCACCAAATCCGGCATTAGTTTGTGTTTATTTGCGACATGTAATTATGTTATGAAGGTAATACAAAATAACCCTGTTGGAGACCTTAGGTGGCGAGAGGTTAGAGCTATTACTTTCTGAGCGCGTGATCACAGGTTCATATCCCGCCGGGGTGCGTTAAATGCATAGACGCGGAGCAGTTTTCCAAAACTGTAGGTCCCCTCTTTGGGAGCTCGTTTCGAGCGTTAATAACAATTCAGTCAACCCCGTTGGAAATAGCTGTTATGAAGATGCCTTGGTATCGCTTGGGTTAAAAGGATTTGTCAAGCCGTTTCCCTGTTGATGCATATCCCTAGCAGCACAGTTGGTTGGGCCATCATTGAAAAATGGTAAGCACTCTAAACAATCCAATGTTGGCCCGACGTTGTAATCGGCCACTTTGCCTTCAATTTGCCAACGCTTGTCCAACGAAGAAACTAACCTTTTGCCAACCAAACTTCATAATCCCAACGCTTGCCCAACGTTCACCCAGCACTTGCCCAACGTTCACCCAACGTTGGCCCTTCAAAACAGAAATACCATCCCCCAACCTTTCTCTACCTCCTCCCTCGCTACTTGCCCCCATTTTTACAATCGACCACAAAGCTTCTAGTCAGCGCTAAGTTGAGGCTAAGTTATATTTTGCGTTCTATATGCCTCAACTTATCGCTGGCTAGAAGCTTAGTGGTCGATTGTAAAAATGGGAGTTATTCTACTTACCCTACCTTCAGTGATTTACATAAAACCAACGGAAATACATGTTAGTTCATGTTTAAAACATACATCTAGAATAAAAATCCACAATGGGACTGCCCCTGACAAAGTTTTATAGCAAGTTTTCTGGGTCTGAGCCAAAGATATCTAAGGGCCAAAAGTGAACAGAACTTTTCTCTCATGCAGGGTGCTAATGAGATATATTGCATTTCTAATGTAAATTGAAAGCTTTTTTGTACATTTTTAACGTAAAAATATTTAATTGTACTAAACCTAAACAGCAAAAGCATTAGGTGTGTTAAGTAGTGAATATTGGAGATGATAAGGCAAAAAAAAAAAAAGAATTTCGTAGAAAAAAAATCGAAAATTTTCGTTTTTTCCCGGCCTTTAAAACACTACTCGAAATCAAAATATTGTGTCATATTTTCCTTGAATGCAATTAGCTGCAAGGAGTGCAAGGACCACATTAGAATACATAATATTTATCACCAAAAAAGTATAACTCACGTTACTAACTCCACACATACTTGAACGCACAATCACTGAAATTTCGGGAGTTATTTACTTTAATTTCTATTTACTTGATATTTATGGACTAGATAAGCGCCCTTTATACTGAGCCTGCCACCTCTGTTCCTCAGACAAGTCAGGGCTTAAGTATAACTGCCTGCCTGATCGATAACTATAATTTAATTAAAGATGTAAATGATTTTCTATGCAACTGCCACAGTATATATTCCCGCAGAATGTACAAACTTACAACCAGCTACTCGCGAAATAGATTCAGAAAACTAATGAACAATACTGAAAGAGAGCAACTTCTGAGCTTCGTTTACAGTCGTGTGTTTGCTGTTCTGGACGTGGCAATCTCTAAATTTAGTTCGATTTAGTTTTTTTAGACATTCATGTTAAATAAGCGGTGCCCGGATTATTAAAAGAAAAATACACAACAAAATACATGTGATGTTTAAACGCCCCGCGCATCAATTAATTTTACAAAATAGAACACTTCTCTATAAAAATTAATTGAATTAGGTTTGAATTATTATTTGAATTAGGTTTCGAGATAGTTCCTTTCTCTCATGTTCGAGTGCAAATTGATTATTTTCCTATTATCTAGGGCGAGATTCCAACATGCAAGTTGCGATTTGTGCTGCCACTTTCACCACTACACATTCTTAAACTTTCTTTTACTTATCAACTGATATTGCTTCATGAGCTCCGAGCCAACCCGTTGAAATACGTTAGATGTACACAACCATGCATGTACCTAACGCCTTATACGACACTGATACCTGGGTAGGCATGGAAAACACGCCCCACGCCATGACTGAGTCACCACCAGCTTGGACAGTACATTGGTGACAGCTTGGGTACATGCCTCATGGAGTTTGCGCCAAATCTGGACCCTACTATCCGCGGGTGCCAATTGAAAACGTGGCTCATCTGACCACGCTACACGTTACTAGTCTCTAAGGTCCAATCAACGTATTCCCGAGCCTATAAAAGTCGGCGATGGGCAGCGATTAGTAGTGGCATACATTCGGTTTCGTTACCCCATGGAGCGTGAATTACTCTGCACTCACCTATAAGACTCGTTCGTGGGACGTCCTGCTTTTATTCCTGCTGCCAAATCACGCACTCTTGCTTGTCTGTTTGCCCGGACGAGTCTGCCCAGATATCGCCGCTGGCGGTCATTCAGCACACGTGATGGGCGGGTGATGGGCGGCCACTGCGTTGTCCCTGATTTGTCGTAATGCCTACCTACAATGCAATACTCACTACCGACCCTTGACACTGTGGAGCGAGTAAAGTTCAATGTCCAGACGACTTCTGAAATCGCATATCCCATTCGTCTAGCACCAACTATTATCGCGCGCTCAAACGTCGATGATACCCGTTGGGTTGCCATCACCACGGTACACGACGTTTCACTTCATTCACAGAAGTCCAACTGACCACACTGTATTTGCTGTGAGTCATTCGACCGGTTTGCCACGATGTTACCGCGCCATCAACTAGTTCTCTCCCGCTATCCCATGACTTTTTACCGTTAAGTTTATACCACCTAGGTCATAATGAACCTACTAAGTATGAGAAAACGGATATAAAATATAATTAATGGTTTTAAAGAATTTTCCTAATATGTTCGAAGAAATTGTCGAAATTCGTTTCTCGACAATATCACAAGTTCAGATTGAAGGCATGTAATGAATTCAATGCATTTATAATTTCTTCCCTATTTTTATTATATTGAATTAGTATTTCCCTACTATCAACCGTTGTACAGACTCTTACCAAATAACACATTCACTTAGTAGAAGCTTTGAATAATGCGAAACATGCTGTTATAAAGTTTAAATGAACCAAAGAAAACCGTCAGAAGGAATACAAAACAAGTTGCAGTAAATCAGAGTACGGAAGAATCTATGAAAATATCTACAGAAAATCAGATCAAACTACAATATAAGACAAGCTGTTTCAGGCATGTATCGAGATTTATTTGTTAGGGAATTCAGAAATTTGGGGGACATTTAAAGAGGATATGAAATTAGATAATAAATACATAATTTCACGTAAAATTATGTTTACTTTACAAATATAACGGAATTTGGGAGAGGTTCACACGCTCTGAACTCTGCGCCTAAATACCTCACTGAGCTGTATTAAAAAATACATAATAGCTACAGAAATCAACTAACGAAAGTGATAGTACGATAACAGAAGCGTTGTTCGAAGATTCACGAATCTTTTTTAAAATGAAGACACTGAACAAAGAAAATTTTCTTTTATCTATAAAAAATTCTACACTAATTGAAACAGCGAAACGAATGAAGGAAAATGTTCTATTCAAACTACAATGGACGTAGCAGGTGTGTAAATATGAAACCGGAATATGTGCATAGACGGCGTTAGCTGTGGTTACCGTAAAACTGCGTCCTTGGCGCCACTTGCTTGTTTTGGCTAGTGATAACGATTTGCAACTCACAACCAGACAAGTTTAATGTCATAGTGTAGTGTTTAATAGCGTTGAACATGGCGCAATTTGTACCTACAAACTACGATGTGCGGACAGCATTGATTTTTTGTTACCATGTAAAGAAAACTGCTGCAGAATCGCATCGCAAGCTTGTCGAAGCTTACGGTGATCATGCTCTTGGTAAGTCACAGTGCTATGAGTGGTTTACAAAATTTAAAAGTGGCTATTTTGACGTGAGAAACGAAGAACGTGGAAGACCACCGAAAACGTTTGCAGACAGCGAATTGCAAGCTTTATTGGATTAGGTTGACGCTCAAACGCAACATTTCGAGGATCAATTAAATGTGAGACGAGAAGCAGTTTTCATACATTTAAAAGCCAAGGGTAAGATTCAGAAGGTAGGAAAATGAGTTCCACATGTATTGACTGAACGACAGCAGGAAAACCGAAAAACCACTTGCGAAATTCTGCTCGCCAGGTACAAAAGGAAATCATTTCTGCATCGAATTGTGACTGGTGACGAAAAGTGGATCTATTTCGAGAATCCTAAGTGTAAAAGGTCATGGGTAACTCCACGTGAACCGACGACATCGACTGCAAGACCAAATGGCTATGGACGGATTACAATGCTTTGTGTTTGGTGGGATCAGAAGGGAGTGATCTATTATGAACTGCTGAAACCTGGCAAACCGTTAATACCCAACGTTACCGACAACAGATGATCGATTTGCATCAAGCTTTGCGTGAAAACCGACCAGAATATGACCAAAGACAACATAAAGTGATTGTGCTTCACGATAATGCACCCTCCCACACAGCAAAACCGGTAAAGAAAACGATTAGTACGTTTGGCTGGGAAATCCTTCCGCATGCGGCTTGCTCACCAGACTTGGCGCCTTCCGATTTTCACTTATTTGCATCCATGGGACACGCACTTGCTGACCAGCGCTTCACATGTACGAAATGGCTTGATGGCTGGTTTGCAGCACAAGAAGCAGTTTTTTCGTCTGGCACCCAAACATTGCAGGAACGATGGCAGAAATGTATCGCTAGCGATGGCCAATAGTTCAAATAAAATAATTTTTAGCTTTGTCATCCAATCACTGTGTCTTTTCTGTACATAAATTCCGGTTTCATATTTACGCACCTGGTATATCTGACTTCCAAACTGTTTAAAACTGCTTCACATTTTGTACAACACACACCTGCATCTACGCCAGAGATGATATTTTATATTCTGAAGCTAATAATTATATCTTCGAAAAATTGAAACTTTAATATGTGACTGAACGAACTGTCAGTTCTAGAAGAAAAGAGAAAGTGAGCGCAAAAGTAAATACTAGTCTTGAAATCTTCGTTCTAAATGAAATCAAACTTGAAGTTCGTAATTTCGCTAAAATTTATATTAGAATTGTAACTGAACTTAGCAAATCAGAATGGTATAACATGTTCATGTATATTTTCCCGCATGATTGTGCCGGTCTAAAATTACAGAAAGATATTTTGGTATGTTGTGTTGGGTTGCATAACTGTGAATGATACGATTTTCTAAATATCCCCTCCCTTGAGAAATTCCTATTACGCTACTGGGCGCTGTAATTACTGCTGCTTATTCTCCACAAACACTCTTTCTTCTCCACTTCCACATCTTTCTGCATCGAACAACTTTACGCTTTCGCAACTAGCTGTCGAATTAATTAAAACTTGTATCCTCGCTACGTTTATCTTTGCACCCCAACATCTAAGATTCTATTCCCTTAAGCTATAACTGAAGGCATATTAGAGGACCTCCCCAAAATAATGTAATTTCCGAGAATTGACATATATCACTTCTCAGAATTTCATTTTTACTTTATGGTTTAAGTAAAACGAATTCTCAAAATAGCTTTCATTGTGTCCGAAAAGAACCACAACCAAAGATAGAAATGTAAAAATGGATTCATGAAGATTGTATCAAACAATACACACACACATCAAAACACACACATGTATATATAATGTTTTCCTGTATTCTACCCCCTTAGGAAAATTCCAAGCGACGCCCTCGCTTGACGTATCGAACCATTAGCAAGTATACTGTAAGTGACCACTGAATGTCATTAGGCAAGATAGCTAAAGTATTATTAGGTAGGCCCTTAACGTTACTCGCGCTGGTGTTCAACTGCGGACTCGCTTTCAATGACGTCACGGTTTGGACACTTGTGTGTAGTTTCTCTGTTTGCGTGGGTTAACACGCAGGCTAGATTATCACAGTGCGCTTTTCTATGAACTTAAATAAATTTATTTCGTGTATATATGTGAATTATATATTTTATTGTGTGTATATAAATTATACAATGTACATATGTGCTTAAATGATAAATAATAATAACAAATATGCAATTTTAAACTGTAAAAGTACAGAACTTAACAATAAAGATGTTAGATGTCATGTTTTTTCCAAAGATGAAAATACGAGAAAGAAGTAGATTTTGTTATACAAAAGAAAGGACAAATTTAACGCTAATAGCTCTAAAATGTATTACGTACATTTCCTTTCAGAGAACTATGCAAGAGATACGGCCTGTCATTAAATTGATCTTG
Source organism: Lepisma saccharinum (assembly GCA_022664845.1). Lineage (NCBI taxonomy): Eukaryota > Metazoa > Arthropoda > Insecta > Zygentoma > Lepismatidae > Lepisma > Lepisma saccharinum. The sequence goes on along the minus strand of JAGDQP010015905.1, from coordinate 16,507 downwards.
GAGAAAAAAGTTACGAGCAGGTGTCCCTCCATATATGAATATATTTAACTGACATTGATACCGTCCAACTTTTAGAAGCGAAACTGCAAATAAGGTATAACTGTACTACCAACCACTTACAAAAAGTATTTAGTACAGGATCTTTTGTTTTGCTTTTTATTTGAAATATATACAAAGAAAATATATTTAAATATGAATGTTATTACGGTATATGTATAAGCTGACTGATAATAAATGGAGCTTGGAACTATGATAGTTTGCAGTTGGGAAGATCTGGATTGGAATCTTTAAACCGTCAGTCCTGAAAAGAAAGTTTTCCTGACCTACAAGTAAATGCCGGGATGGTACTTTATCGCCACGGCCGCTTCCATAATCTACTCCTTGGATATATAATAAATTTTAAAATTGCATAAAAATATTGCAGACATGTCAACTCTCACGCAAAATGCGTGGGAAACTAAAACATGCGTGAAAGATTCTGTGGATTAGAAGATTTAACATCTGTATTCTGTGGTTTAACGTTTGTGTTGTAACTCTTTAGCGTCTTGCTTAGTTTCTCAGTAAGCTCCCGCACTTCCTTCCTTCCAGATTGGCAACTCTCCCGTCTTCGAACTTCTCTAGGTTGACGTGTCTGATATTGTCCAATAGACCTACATACGTCGGTTTAAACATGCTATAGTTTCTGGTCGTGTTATGTATTGTAGCTGAGATAAAATAAGATTGAAAAGATATATATATATATATATATATATATATATATATATATATTTATATATATATATATATATATATAATTATTTCCTTTCCGAAAGAAAAAAAAATATATAAACCGCCATTTTCTTGTATGTTATTAATTACATTATTGGCAATATTTCGAGAATGTACACTATACATGGGCATACATTTTATTTTATAACATTTATTTATTATTTATTTTTATTTTTAATCTTTTCGAATACAGTCCAAAATTTATTATACATAGTTACAAACGACAAAATTAAACGATGAAAAAGTAAATAAGGAAAGAAGATGCCGTAGTCAAAACGAAAGTACCATTCCGGCAGTTACTTTGAAACACTGATGAAGAAAAAGAAAAATTCGCACTTAGGATGGTCTGTCCCGAGATTTCGATTGGATAGATCCGCTTTTGGTAGCAGCACATTACCATGGCTCCACGGTGCTCGGTTAATTATAATAATAATATGTATTTATGCATGTATGTATTTATTTACATGCTATGCTATTAACAGCTTGATAAGCTAATATAGAACGATAGGAACACATAAAAGTACAGGAAAGAATAAATAATAATAACGTACTTTCAGTAAAATTATGACATTTTAAAAAATAAAACAAACGAGTGAAATGTAGCAAGGAAGATAAATGTCAGCAATATGTCTCAAATACTAATTCATTGATTCAAAATCGGACCCAAATGTTGTTCAGTGACACGTTAACATTATTTTAGTTACTGTTATCTTGTACAAAGATTGGGTTTAACTAGTAAAAAGATAATTTATTTAAGTTTTGATCAGGAGATGTTAGGTATGCGGTGCGTATCATTAATTGTAAATGTGTTCATAAGTATTTGTTTAAATTTAAGCTTTTGTTCGCATTTGAATTTGTAAATTAGATAAATTTCATTTTAGTATCCTTCCAAAGGAATTGTTCCTTATTAATACAGTTAAGAAAGAAAATAATTAGATTCCACATAGTAAATTTTAAGATTTTATTGAGGGAGAATAGTTGCAGGGAAAGAAGACTGTCTCCTAGAGTCCAAACGATGACGTAGCTCGCGCCTCAACCAATGGGCACTGTTCTCCGCGTAACACTCGTAAGGGCTCCCCCTGGTCATTAGGCATGCTACAGTTAAATAAAACATCGTTCTAAGCAAATAACAGGAAGACTGAGAAAGTGGGTGAAGTACCCCGAAGTCCTGGTTGGATAAGTTTTAAAATATTATGTGTTTTATTTGTTTCATGCACAAGTCAAGAATTTCTATTGAAGTTTAAATTAAATTGAAATGCTAACGTTTATAATGCTCTACCTTCCGCAGGAATTTCATTTATTGCTCCATGCTCACTGGATCTTCATTCACGATTAACTACGACGGTATCACTGAATACCATAGTCCATGGGCCCGATTAAATATCATATTTGCGAAATCTGTTTAAGCAACGCAATGCAATTCCATTGACTAGAAGTTGCTACGCGTTTGTCGTGAGCTTGGCGACGGAATTAAATATTGTTCTTAGTACTGCTTCGCAAAGGGATATTTGCGTATTCTTATGGCAAACTCATAGCAAACATTATATATGTTTTGGCCAATAGGCAGCTTCGTTACAAACTTTCGATACAGATTGGCAGCCAATCAGGCACTTCTAACGCGCTCACGTGGTGTAAACAAAGATAATGGCGTCTGTTTTAATGATGTTTCTGAATTACGTTAGTGTTTTAATAAAGATGTTCTTACGTAGCATTATAATGCAGATTTACAGCATTTTAAAAACCCTTGAAAATGTGACGGTGATCGATATTTAGTTAGATACTCCTCAGACTGAATCGATTGGTAAGAATATGTTAAGTGATTTACATTAGAGTAGTTTTAGCTTATCTAAAGATATATTATTTACTCGGTTTATAACTTAATATAATATGTTAGGTTAGCGTAGGCAATTATGGGGTCTAGAGGAGTATCTAAAGTTCCTTCCTGTAGGAATACTAGCTACTAAACCAAAGGTTATTAAAACTATTTCCAATTTGTCAACCACAAACGAAAGTTCCGCTGCCCTTCAAATACATGTAATTACGTTTTCTCCTGTTAAAATGTCAACCTTTGCATTGATATACTCGCTCTACATGAGCAATATCCCCTTTCTCTTCTCGGTTTAGCTTTAATTTGTACACCGTTTCGGTACCTGTACGGAAAAGATTATGATATCAGAAACACTATGTATGTAGTAATAAGAGGCTAGAATTTCAGGTAACAACACATTTAATTCCGTGTATAAAATAAATTCGGTTGCTATTTTGAAACGGAACTGAACCTAAACTTAAATCAGTACTGCGTAAGCAGGATCAGTTATCGTAACCACTCATTTAAGTGGTCTTACAAGTGAACAACACACCAATATGATTAATCATTTTAAAACTCGAGCGTCAATCGATTCCGATTAAATAGTATATCACGGACAGTATATCGAAGGAGCTAGTTATATATATAGGGGTAACAAAACTTGCCTAAATAAATATGGTTCTGAATATCTGCTGGGGTATAACTGTTTGTTTTAATAGGCGCCACGAAAGATTTTCACTTTCCGGTTGCTGAGTTAATCACGAAATAATTCTTACAATTAGGTACTCGTGTTGTATGGCGCCGAATATATTTCACAGTGACTTCCTCATTTCGGCTTCGTAGAATGCAGAATGTGGTACAAAATCAATGGGTAATGTGAGTGCAAGGACGCAATGTAGAAGGGCGTATGAGTCCTTGCATTCGCATCACCCCTTGATTTTATATCACACTCTGCATTTTACGCATTTGAAATAATGAAAGTAACAACGTTATAATAACACAGAACGCCATATTACGGAAGTATCTAATATAGTAAATTACTAATCGTGAAGATACTCTGGGAATACACTCAAATTCTGTAGGTACTTGATACATGTTAATGTTACGCATTTTGTTTTTTTATTTTGTTCACAAACAATACTATGTGGTTCTAAATGACCTGAAATACACACAAATAGTTTCAGATGCTATCTGAACATACATGAAAGGCCATATAATGACATATTATGAAAAAGTCAATTCCCACACAATGTACAAAGGTACGCTATTAGTACAAATACATTCTTCATGGTACGTGTTTTCAAACTGCGTGCAGATTAAAATTACACGTTTGTATTTAATGTCCATATTCTTACTGAAGAAAATAAACAAGAACGTTCTCCTGAATAATTCATTTAAATTCATTAAATGCATGTGCTTACTTCACAAAGTCCTAATATATAAATAAAGCCAGTGACGTAACATTAACATGTATAAGGTATTTACTAGAGTTCATATCCTAGTGTCTCCTGCTTCTACTGTGAGTGGGAAGGACATTGAAATTATTATTTAATCATGCCAAATAGCACTCCGTTCCGTTTATAATATTTTCACCAGTTAATTTTAGCTTCATACTAATATATTTTTCGAAGCCAGTCAATACAAGTCGTCCTGTAACTGATTTGCGACCAGAGTTTTGTGGGCGCAAGTTTTCGTCTTTAAAATCCCAGTTTGCTGAACGTGACGTCACTGCCAAAGTCAAGCAAGTTGATATTTAATACCGTTTCTCGCAAACAAATTGCAAACTTTTCCTTGCGTTCACGCAAGTCGATATTTAATGAGGCCCCATATCACAAGATAGATTTGATCAGCGCCCTTTACGACCACCTACGAATAACCCTATAGATAACAGTACTGAAATCTAAACTGTGATCACACCCAGATTAAACCTACCGAAATTTAGAATCCTGGGGAAATTTTGAAATGGAATGTGTGGTTCCGCAACACAAAATACCACCATATGTTTCGTTTGGCAAACCACGATTAACGAGTAGAAAACTAACTCAGGCCAATCCAGAAAGTTTACAGCGCGGGGGAAGTTCCAAAGTTGAACATGTCTTTAATTACTATGTCTCACGTGTGTTTTGCCTCTCTTTCTTTATGTCGTAGGTAAGAAGAAATTGGGCGGCCGGCCCTCTTTGAAATTTTCCTGGGCCCACATTAAAGCCTACATTTCTGCGTGTAGATAGAATTGGTATATAATAATCTATCCACGATATATCTAGAATATATCAAATATGCTGAGTAGTTCCGGCACGAAGTATCCTGATTGAAGTCTCCTTCACTTTTACGAGGCGAATGCGGGATATCTTGAATAATTCACGTGTTTATATATTTATGCATTTTATAAACGTATCTAACACTTATTACTCCACACATAGTACGTAAGTTACATTAAAATGGTAATTTTATATCAATTCTTGACTTGCGAATGCATATAATCCAGTTTTGACAAGTACAGCAAACTGTTATTTCTGTTTGGGCTATCATTCTATTCCTCGATCTTTGCTTAATTTCCAACAAACTATTTCAAGAATCAAGAGGTTTCGTTTTAAGATAATTACTTCCTCTTGAAAAATAACATATCATGGATACGAAGGTAAAATTCCTAAGTTCAGATACCCCGGTTTTCCGAATTTATAGCCGCGCTGTTCAAAGACATCTTTGGACGTTGAAATTTAAATAGAAAGGAAATCCAAAGATCTTAAGAAACTAAACTTGATCGGAATCGTTTTATGCAAATTAAAATATTAGCTCAAAGCAAGCATAAAACTAAAAGCACGCACCTTGGCTGTAATCAGAAGTCTTTAATATTCTGGTAAAAACGTTGCGCTGCCATCTAGCGAGCATGTATGCCACTATCAATCTGATAATCTTATACAGTGTTTCTTGATCACACAATATGTAAATACCAGATGCCTGTTATTCCTTAGCTCTAGGAGTTTCTCGCGTTAAATTATTCGGAATATTATTAACGTTTGTGGTTCAAGTAAAAGGGAAAATTCCTCTTTCATATTTCTTTGCATGTAGCAATGTCGGTTGCAGGCTTCAGAAAGGGCCGGACCAAGGGAAACTTTTACTAGTGAGGATTAAGATAGTAAACACGACGGAAGTCGTCGTCACCTACGACGTCATACTGACAGACTCTGACGCTACCCACTGTAAATACAACAACGAAACCGACATTTACCAACTCGGCTTCGCGGCCGAATGGTCAAGACTTTCGCTTCTTGAGTGAAAGGTCCCGGGTTTCCTCTTGGGTCAACACTTTTTTTTTTTCCTTTCGAAATATATTTTCATATGCTCGTATTTATTATTAATAATTGCTTTTTTGCATTTTCCGTAGATTATCTTAAATTAGTGACCATGGGAAAGTGGAGGTTAGGTAAGGTTAGGTGCGGTCATGTGTCTTTACATTTTCCTCTCTCAAATTCCTAGCGCGAGACACTCTTTGACTTCCGCGTATTTACTACTTTAATCCCCATGTGTGGAAACCCTAGAATGGAAACCACCCCGACTGGTAGACGTTACCGTAATATCCTTCGACCCAGCATTTACCTGAGTTACAAATTTTGCCACAAGCGAGAGCGGAATAAGATAAAATATAATCGAACTTCAATAAATAAAATCAAATAAAATATAGATCTACTCAGCAGAATCTGAGACAAATGACCGAGGGAGCGAAGGGAGGTCGAACCAGACACTACCCCAAATCGGACTTACGTTCGCTCAAATTACTTCGGACCGACGAAAAGCATGCATTTTAAACAGGACTGGGAGAAAGATAAGATCAATTGAAGTTGGCTGAATCCAGAGGGGGCCAAAGAGCGAGATTTACGGAAAACAGTAACTATTGGTTGGAACGCGTGTGACGTCACTATACGGACCGCGAGCTAGTACCCATAAGGAAAAGCATAGAGAATAGTGTATATAAATAGTGACATTTCACCTAATACTTTGTAGCAAATAAGTTCTATTTAATTTTGTTATATCTGTTATGATTGAATGATGAAAATAAACAATTAAACAATATAAAAATGCACTAGAAACTTTCTAAATTGTAAAAAGAAAAAAATATATATCTTAATGTTACCGGTATGTGAAAAGAAAATTCACACTCGAACGAAATTGATTTTAGAACTGTAATATGAAAATCAGAATTATTTTCATTACAAAAGAGAGACAGAATATTATTATTATATATTAATATTATTTCCCTAAAAAATAAATATATTTTTCGATCTTTTTGGCAATTATTCGTAATCTATTAAGTGCACGGGCAATTATTACAGTCAGTGCCCTCTCTAATTCACACTCACACCTAAACATAAGGATCGTTCAAGCATTACGGAAAAATTCAAGGAGAGGGATTAATTTAAGCTTTGCTTGCTTCATCTGATAGTGGAAAGGGGCATCAGAACATTGCTTACGTAAAATTCGCTTACAAACATAGTGTGAATTCAAAGATTGAAACAGTAATTTGGGCTACGAAATAACGATAATACATTACAAGTGGAGGTCACTTTTACAGAATGCCAAACCAAATAACTTTTGGAGCCCCTATTCCAGCTAGTCACAAATTCATTGATAATGTTCACAAAAAAAAAGACAAAAAAAGTTTGTTTCAACTTAACTATTAATAGGCTTCCGTTTCTGAGAGTGTTGTCAAGTATAACACTTGGTACTAATATTTATAGTTGCGCATAATATTTCAAAAGTATCTGATAAAAAGAAACATACTCCTAAGTAGGCTTGTTACCATACTGTAAAATAGAAACTGTATCTCAATTGAAATTAGCAAGAAATCTATCGTTTTATCAGCAAACCTAAAATCTGTAATCACATGTACAATATCTACATTCTATGATTGTATATCTTTCTAAATACAATTCTATATCTTAATGTTTAACTTTACAAGATGTGTCAAAATAAAACGAAAAGAAGAACACTCTCTACATTTAATTTGCTTCACTCTCATGTCAAAGGTCGCTGTGGATGAGTAGTAACGTTCCCTGCTTTGTAATCAAGAGATCTCGCGTTCGATTTTCTGTAGGGGTACCAGTGGTTATGAAACGTAATACGCTAGTAATGTATGTCGGTTGATTTTGCTTTGTCAATCGAAGGTTACCCTGCAGAATTGAGTCCACAGCAAACACCGCCTTGCACCACGTAGAACCCTAACATACACCGGGGTAAGCCACCGGACATAAATTTTACCTGTTACCAAATCCCGAAGCAGGCCAACATGCCAGGAAAATGTACAAAATACTTGGATCAGCACCGAACACACCTTAATAAATTCTGGGAAAAATATAATCATCCTCCTTTGGACCTTTTTCCCCTGAGAGAAAGAGTTTAACTTATGTAAAGAAGGCACTTTGGTTGGTCTCTGAATAATAGAGTATACATTTCCAATAAACAATTTAGGCCTACTTATTTTATTGTGACTGTGGCTCACGTAATAATATAAAGTTAACAAAAGTATTAATAAACATGAATTGATGAAACGAATACTAGTCACTCATTACTCAGTGTCCTTTTGCATCAGCTGCTTCTGAAGGTAGGGGGGAATAGACGCTAAATACAAAAAGTCCTATTTTCGAAAGGTTGAAAAAACAAAAGTTAATCGAGTGTGCAATAGACAAAACACAGAACCTGACTTACCTAACCTCCAAATGCCCTTGGTTATCCAAATCTTATGAAATTTCCTAAATGCGTATGTATAAAGAAGAAAGTTATGTTCCTTAAAGAAAAAAATTTAGACAAAACCACTGCAGGGTTCAATCCCGCATTATCTGAATTAGCTTTGCGACATTCTACTAATACGCTAAATTGGCAAGTGGAAGCATGCTCTTGGAAGTAATATCATTCTATTGTTTGAGGAGTAATGCGCCTGCGCAACCGATGTTTAGCCACTACCGAAAAAAAAAAGTTCTTGACGAATGCTCGCTTCTAGAATTCAACCAAGTGAACCTATCTCTTATACTTCCAAACCTTTGTAGATATTTGAAAGTCTTTACGAATACTACCACTACAAATAATCACGGGGAATTTAGGATTTACAAAATTAAGAGGCCAAGTGATGTCTCGTCCCACAATGTGATCCACCATTTGGCGCGTATCTCACCAAAGTACCATACTAGGAAATGCTAATTCTTTCCGAGTACTCGACTAGCTCTCAAGAACATTGCTGGCTATACAAAATGGCAAGTGAATTAATACGTACACTATAAATGCAGAAAGAGCCTGCCACAATATCAACGAAATACAGTAAACGCTACAAATTTCAAACAGGTAACATAAATTCAGAAAATGGTAGAATTAGGTCGATTTTTCATGCAAACTTTGCTCACAGTTGAAATGTGGACCATATCAACACAGAAAATATTCCCCAATAGACAGCGAAGTAACAACAACAAAAATATCTCAATATCAGAAAATGCTTAAGATGGCGTCGAGTGCGAGCACAGGTACGGGACCGAATCCAATATCCATGCATGTACTAAAAGGGACGAATCCAATAACACCATCCGAAATTGAACAACTACTACTACTACCAAATTTACTAGGACACTTCAGATTTCATGCAATATAATCACTATTAACACTTAAAAAAATCATTACCTACCAAATCACTACATTTTCCTTCAAAAGCACCTTTTCCTTCGTCGCCGCCATATTGAAGGTCGTTCGAAACCTAAAGGAAGAGTCGCAAAGGTCCTTTTATAGCACGTTTCATGAAGGTACCATTCAAAGTGCCTTTCCGGAAGTTCGGCCATTTAATTTACCCAGAAGACCCAGCGAGACAGAAGGGATGTTACCGCCGGTTTCACCAAAATAAACCTAGATAAAAATGTTACTATCCGAAGTACATTTAACATAGTAAATATTGGACAGTACTTTAATTAAAGAAAACAAATTGTATACATATATTTTTGTCTAGTGGCGAAATTGTGAAATAAATCTAACTAGTTTTTTTTATAACTTTTGCATTTCACCGTACTAAATTAAGTTCGATTTAATTTTAGTGCAGCTTATAGATTTCACACCTCTAAATCAGAAGTGATGAAACATTTCCAGTAAAAATTAAGTTAGGGCCGTGTACTTGACAATTCGGGGGTTACATCACCATTGGGGGGATCTGACAAATTCCATGTTTCTATAATTCACTGTAGCATATCTATTCTATTATCACTTCACGTTCACCTGGTAATAACTAGGGACCTTGGTTATAGCATTTGCATCATTGCATTGCAGATTTTTGCATTATTATCTTAAAGTGAGTTTGAAGGAAGTACTCAGGTTGCTCACCCTCGTATACTTCCTCAAATCCCTACGCATAATAAGCGCCTGATATGTAGGTGTATGGAAAACGAAATGTTAGAATCCAGTTATTTACATCCCGCAAACTCTTCATTATTTTACTATACAGCATATTTGAAGATTATGATAGACAATAGCACAATGTAGAATACAGTAAGTACACAATGTTTCGATAAGATGAAATTAATTGTATGGGCGGTAACAGCACTATGTATTACGCCCTTCCCGATAAGGGGGAGCCCCTTATCTTTGTCACATCTAAGCACAATGTTTTGAGTCATTGAAGGGTAAAATAAAATAGAAAGGGCGAGAGAAAAAACAGGGACTATTTAGCATCTTGCGCATTGGGGGCAAGCCCATGCAGTGTCTTTTAAACGATATGTACATCACGTCTACAGGGACATATCTAACTTGACTTTAACCAACCCCCTTCGCTCTCTCGAGATACTGTCAGTGTTATCTTGTGGACGTTCATTCATAACAGAAAGCAGTGTTCGATTTGCCGAAGGGATGTCGGGGATCTTCCCTGGTGCGTGAGTATTTTATCACCGGTTGTTGATTCTGAATATCATCCCAACCAGGAATCTTTCTATTTCTATCCATTCAGGTAGTATTTTGAAACTTACCAACAACCACTAGCTTCAGGATCACCCCTTCAAAATTTATAGCAAATGTCGCCATAAGTATTCCTCCGCATGCTACCATGTTTATTGAGTGTTCATCAACTCGAGTGCTGGTTGTCACTAGATATTTATAAAATTGTCTGCGACAGTTAGTGATAAAGTAATAAGTGATGTAAAGCGTACACATTCTTCAATACCTAACGGAAGATGCGGGCCATAAAGTAAGGTTTATCCAAGGAAGCTCTTATTTTTCTGTGGTATTAATGATAGCGTGATATTTCAAGTTTCGCAAGATAAATGCAAAATAAAGATATACGTTTGTACTCAGATTATAACACACAACGCACCATTGTCATTCGATTTTCTTTCTCGGTAATTCAAAAATGTTGAAAGGTCATTTGGGCCTTTGTACATAGTACACACAAAATATAAAGCCACTTTAGGATTACTCATCAGTTTGTTTTAAATGCAACACATAGGGATGCATTGCTTTTTATATGTGAAGGAATGTTGCAGCTAGTAATTCCGCCAGAACCCCGATAGGGAGATGCTACCTCTCCAGCTTTACAAAAGCATTAGATATTTTACATTAAATAGAACAAATCGTGAAAACGTAAATATATACTCACCAATTTGGGTTTCACATTCGTTCAAGAAGTTCTGGCGGACATAGCGCGCAACATTCCAACGAAATGTATTTTTGGAATCATACTAATTTATTGTTGTGGTTCCTATAATTCTTACTATGGGGGAATAAATGTGTTCTGCGATTTTTGCTATATGTTTACAGTACCAATCGACGTATGGACATAATAACGGAAGTTAATATATCTTCTCACATTGATCAACAGATGTCGCGCCTGTCGAAGGACGACGAAACCATTTCCTTCGGAGCAAGAAACGAAGGCACCTTCAATATTTCCTACCCGAAGGGAGTAGGAGTTAGGTGATAGGAATTGATTCCGAACGCCCCCTTAGTGTTTCCACGAGTCGAAATGTGACAAGACTTCAGGCTGTCTCGTCTCGTGCAAAGCGTGTCTGGTCGAGTGTCTCATCTCGCAAATATATGCTTGTTTAGTCCTATGTCTCGCCTCGAAAAGTTCTGTCTCGTATAGTTTGTCTCGTCTTCTCGTAAAATATTGCAGATATCACGCGAAGTTAAAATGTAAGAGATTGCACCATGCTGATCAAGATACAATTCATACCAAGCTATTATTATGAACATAATATAACAACATAATAACAAATAGCAGATAATTATACTCAGGAAAAGAAACACACGCGAACGCAACATTATCATATAAATAGTATACTCGCTGCTGTAGCCTGCTGGCAGCTTATGTGCACAGCCCCCGACTGGACTCGGACTCACTTGTTTAAGAGTGGGCATTCTGACTGGTTTACTTTGTGAACGTTTTCCAGAGGTTTTTTTTTGCATTATGTTTGTTCAATATCGATTTATTTTTAAGTATTAAACTGCAAAACATTAAACTATTAACTGTGTACCTTGCTAGGGTTGGTATATTCTAACCCGCGGGGATCCTGATCATTTTGGCGGGAGTTCTGAACTTTTTTAAAGTGGGCGTTCTGACCGATTTTGCATTTGGCCGTTCTGACCAGTTTTGTGAACGTTGTTGCCATTTTTACGAGTGGGCGTTCTGACCGGTGGCCGCTCTGACCATTTCTGGATTTGCGTGTTTGCCATTTTGCCGGGCCATCTGACCGTTTCGGTGGGCGTTCTGACCATTTTCAGTAGTGGGCGATCTGACATAGTCTCTCACTAACATCCAGGAAATGGACCTTCGAAAATGGCTCCTTCTAATTACAATTTGTATACGCCTCTCAAGCCATATGTTACCAGATATTGAACAGAGTTTTAATCTCAGTCTCAGAGTAATTCCATGATGTGGGTTTCGGCGTTTGATGATAATCCATTCATTATTGGAATAATTGCGAAAAAAATCAACCAGAATACGATATCGCAACACTAAAAGAATGTTATTATCGTACCAAATTAATCTACCGAAGTATCGCTCCTCTCAAACGATTCCATCTTGTCACTTTCGGTATTATCAGGACTGCTAGATTTTCGACGTAATTGCACTTTATGTTATTCCTTTCCGTGTTACTCCGCGACCTAGTCAAATTTTTCGGTCGGTGTTATTCCGATCTGTTTTACTTCGATCGGTGCACTTCACTTCGATCTTAATCCAATCGACTATGTCCTTTCGGCGTCATTCAGATCGGGACATTTACTTTCGATATTATTTCCATTATCCTATTCCTTTCGGCTTTATTCCAGTAGGACTTATTCCTTTCGGTTTCGTTCCGAGCGCTGCATTTCCATTCGGTGTTATTTCGATCGGCTTTATTCCTGTCGGTGTTATTCCATCAGATACACTTTGTTGTTATTCCAATTTGAGTCTTATTCCATCCGGTGTAATGCTCACCTCCCACAATAACTAGTTTACAAAATTTACATAATGATACACGCTAAGAAACCCAAGCAGAAATACACTACAATAATTACATTATAGCAATAAATAACTAGAGAAAAATGAAAATACGGTCCTTAGCTTATCTGCTTAGAAACTGATACATTAAATTTGTAACTTAACAAAGCCTTCTTTAATTTATTAGCTTAACAGCGACCAATAACAAAAATCACTTTTGCCAAATTAGTTTTATGCTCCCCCTTCCAAAAGTAATTCTTATGAGCGACAATAATTAGCAGTACACATTCTAGCGTTGTTCACAACAATAAGTTAATTATTTAATTGGGGACCAGAGTTTACATTACTCATTTTTGGCCCCTATAAAAATAAACACGCAATTAGTCTAGTGATGGGCATAATCGAATAGTTATAATCGATTATTTCGATTATTTGAATATCTCGAATGTTTCGAGACTTTCTGTTTTCCAACGATTATTCATTCGGTTTCAGTGTAAAGGATTTCCTTTGCTTTTATGACGTCACAAAGCGTCTCCATTTATTCTGTTGCTTTTCTATTTTACAAAGCGACGATTTTCTCCCCGCGGAAATTTTGTCTACTGACGTCTTCCCCTCTTGTCCTCCCATCTCCCTCTCTATCTCGGCCATCGAAGCTGAACAATTCCAACGGAACTAATTCATCCCTCCCAGTCCCAGCTCTTTCAAAGGGAGAAGAAAGGACAGGCGCAGGTCTACAAGGTCACTCCGCTCAGCTTTCATTTCTGAATCGAGACATTTTCCATTCTGGCGATTATTCATCGGTTGGCAGTGAGATATTTTCCTTTCCTTCTGAATCGAGACATTTTCCATTCCAACGATTATTCATCGTTTGCCAGTGAGATATTTTCGCGCAAAACATAATCGATCATTTTCAAGCATGTTGATTGGTTCGGCATGTCTCATTACGTCATGTTCCACAGAAAATAATCGCAAAACTTTTTAGAAGTGTGGATAGGTCAGAAATAAGTAATTACGTCATTCTCTGCTTGCGAGACTGAGAATAATAATCTATGATTTTCTTTAGCTGTAGTTGGTCAGAAATCATCGAGAAGAATTCACAGCAACAATCATCGATGATTTTTGCTCCAACTAAACGAAAGGCAATATTTTCGTTCCTTTCTCTCCCTTCCCTCTCTCTCTCTTTCTTTGTGTGTGTTTCACTGTTTATTTCTTCACACATGTACAAGGTTGTTCTTGCTTCCTCGCAAGTCGCAATAGGAAAAATGGATGCTAATTTCAAGCGGGGGGGGGGGGGTCTGGGTACTCTGGGTCAGTGGTTCTCAGCCGGTGTGCCGCAAAACTTCTGAGATCTTGTGGTTTTGCTCGTAAGAGAAATTCAAATAATTTCACTGAATATTTATTGCAAAAAAGGAACAAAAAAATATATTCATGACCCCAAACATGTTTATTTTAAGTCAAATTATGGGTTTTGTTTACGCCTTACTATTAGTGACCAATTCTCCCGTATTGTAGCCAACTCGTATATATTAGTGTGCCTCGGGAACGCACTACAAAGGATAGTGTGGTGGGAACAGAAAAAGTTTGAGTACTGCTTCATTAGATGCTTCTTTGTAGCTTTACATAAGCTCTTCAAGTTTGTAGCCGAACATAGCTTTCAGGAGGCTTTCAAGAGCTGACTAAAAGTTTGCGAGCAAAATATTTACTAAATCTGAAGACACTGTTTTAATTACTTATTTTTATTCATAAACAAGTTTCAAATATAGCACATAGCATATAGCACATAGCATTGATGACATTAAGGGACAAGCCAGGAAAGGAGAGGGGGTATCGGAAACGTCTCGGCCAGGGCTTATGTTGAAGGTGCCATCACATTTGCCTAGTGACAGGAAAAACCTGGAGAAACCTAATTCAGAATTGTCGGCCGATGGGATCGAACCAACAATCTCCGATTGCCACGCCAACGTTCAACCACTGAATTCCGGCCTTAGGCATCTAAGGTTCAGGCCGGAATAAGACAATAAATTGATTCGGGAAGGTGTCGGCCAGGGGGTATTTTGCAGGTGTCATCCCGGCATTTGTCTACCGTGACTGAGGAAAACATCGGTCAGGATGGTCGGCCGCTGGGATCAAACCCACAACCTCCGGAATTATACGCCAAGCTTCTACTGATGAAGCTGATGAAATCTGTGTAAACTCCTTATCAGGGTGATCAGTAGGACTCAAACAAACGTGCCACCCTAATTCCGATCCAAAGTGCAACTCGGAACCAAGAAACCAGTGTACCTGGGTTATATTTGTTATCTGCATATTTGATCTAAATTAGAGATATTTTCTGTGTATTTGCAGAGAAAGCTAAAAAAAGTATTTAAATTGATTTCTAAACAGTGATTTGTGCTCATTACTCATCACTTACGCCTCTCCAGAACTTCTTCCCATTTCCGCCACCATCGCTGTTTAAAATAGTATTGACATCTGTGTTTCTAATTCCTGTCTTTCACTAGGGGTTTAAAATCTTGAAGAAAATAATTAATTGTTGGAAGACTCATCAAGAACACCATTCAATTTTTTAGATGTCGAATTTCGGCACTACCTGTACTAATATTTTGAGCCAGAATATTTCGAAACATTTTATTGAAGGTATTTTAATGTATTTATGGCATTTTATAGCCATTTCAGGCTCAGGGCGGAATAGGATGAGGGAGAAGTTAGCCAGGCCCTAGTTAGTAGGTACCATCCCAGCATTTGCTAGGTGTGACTGGAAAATCATGGAGAATTCTCAGCCAGGATACGCGGTTGCTGGGATCGTTCCGGTCAGGAACTCCCAATTGTAAAGCCAACACTCTAACAACTTAGCTGAGGCCGCTCGGTAGTATTGCCCACGAGACGAGACGAGACAGAGAAATGTATATGGAAAACGAGACGAGACAGCACTATCATAATATACATTATTCATGGTTTCGAGACGAGATACTTTCTCGACAAGACATTTTCGAGACGAGATGGCCTCAGTCTCGTCTCGTTAGCAACATTACCACTCGGTATTTTATTGAGGCCATCCCAAAAGTTGATTGTAGAAAGCCAGAGGAAAACTCATCGAATATTTTTTCCACTGACACTGAAATGTGATGGAACTATCAGGAAAGAGTGTTTTTTGGGGTCTTGCAAGTAATTACTTATTTAATGCGTAACATATTTGAATTAAACTTACTTAGAAGAATGAATAAATGAATCCGTTATTGTCTGAAGAATATAATATTAAAAACAAATGTTTAGGACCTGGATCAGAAGCACACCCAACAACTTAGTCGGGTCAGTTATCCCTCCACCTGCATTTGTAGTACTGATCCACTCCATGTTTGAATGCGACCGTTAAAAACAGTATCTTGTTGCATCCTAAAGTTAAAAGCATAATGACTGAATTTCCTTGTGTGATTTTTTTCTCAGTGCAAACGCCAGTTTTATTCCGATTAAAATAAAATATTATTAACCTAGTT